>SEYY01022096.1:12500-17500 GCA_009176605.1 Armadillidium nasatum | reverse complement strand
AGTCTTGGATTTGATCACATGGCTTCCGTCATCTTGATCGCTTGGTTTAGGCCATATTCGATATCATCACGTAGTTTTGACCTTTCCTGTCTTTGACTTCATTTTAGCGCCATCTATTGAGTAAAAACCAAACTTCTAAACCTATTGGGACCGAGATTCGAACGCGGGTTCTCAGGAATAGAAATCCATTGCGTTACCAACGAGTCCAACTAATTCATTGTATTAGAAAACAAAATTTGTTTAATTTTTCCCTTCTTCTTTCCTCTTTTTCCTATGTGATTGGAATGAATTATTACTGTATTGATTACATAATCACGCCTATGTAATCGATTATATCGTAAGAATTTATTACATGATATTTTATATAGAATTTTTATTATCACTGATATTACAAAATAATTCATATAAATTAATATAACTACTGTCACCAAACAAATTTTTGTTACCCTATTATTTTAATTTTTATTATTATTATGACGTCGCATATTATTAATAGCAACCAGTTTGGATTAGATCATTGGATTTTATTTTGTATTATAACATTGAAGTGTTTAGAGGTTAGATGGAGAAGGTGCTAGTCCACTGAAAGGATAAAACCTCTACCTGGGGGTTTAAATAAAATTCAAGGACTGGCACTGAAACCAACGAGACGAAAAGCATGATCTTTAGAGCTCTCTTCGTGAGGGATTTTTAAGAGCAGATGTCAAAATATGCTGGTTCCACTGACAGGGTGGAAACCCTTCCAGGAAGAAGATGTAGTTGTATTAGATATATCGCATCATTATGACGTTATTACCATCACATGACTTTGAACCCAACTGAGACGGAATCAGAGTCGGGGCAGAAATAAGAATCTGTATGATCCCAAGTTCCGTATCTGCGATGAACCCTCTCATATTATCCGAAGCGATAGCAGAGTTGAGAGAACACATTCACACACACCATCATGATATAAATAAATTTATACGGCAAAGAGGTGGCGGGTAATTTTTTATTATTTCACAGATATGTATCACAGTATTGGTACAGTGAGATACCAGACATTATTTTATTCTAAATCTATGTCACTTTGAATTATCAATCAGTCTTAATATATAAATAAATAAATGTAAACAACACTGAATTCCCCGCTAGTCTCTTTTATTTAGCTTTTAAATATTTAATAAACTTATATCTGGTATAGAGTTGCCAGAAACCTCTTTATTTCATATATTTAACATACCCCTAAACATTATCTAGTACAGGGATGACGAACCTTTTCAATTGGCTGGGTCATTTTTATTCCTTAATTTAGGAAAAAAAACAAGTGGGGTACAAAGTTATTTACTATATTAATGTTAATGAGAAACTTGTTGCATCTTGTTTGCTAGTGTTATAATCCGAGGTTTATATTTTGCAGTTTTCAGTTTTAGACATGAAGCACTCACATCTGCACCAAGACGATTTCTGGTGCTTGATTTTATTATAAAATTCATACGTGAAAACAACGCTTCACACGAATATGAGGAACCAAGCAATGTCATTAGAGCTAGTGCCAATTTTTTCATTGTTTCAAATGAGTTTGGTAAAGAATTCCATACTACAAGAATGATGTTTTCACCCCTACTTTCGAAAGATTTAGTATTTTTCATTGACGATTTTATTTCATTTTCTTTTAACTTCTGGTTCCTCTCAACAAGTTTTGTTTTCCACACTGTTTTGTTTTCTGGCAATTCTACAGAATACTCTTAAACATTTCTCAAAAATCATCGTTCAGTAATGAACGAAGAGTTTTTAGATTCTTAATTATATTATAAAGAATTGTATTCGTACCTCCTGAAAGCTCTTCTCACAGTAGCATAACTGGATGTTTGTTTGATATAATTACCTAAAAGCGAAGTGGATCACTGAAATGTGGGTCGTGAGTCAGTTTGTGACCCGCGGGTCAGTAGTTCGCCATCCCTGACCTAGTAAGTACGTGCAAAATAAACATGCATCTGCGACATCACAACCACTTGGATGATATTTGTTTCGTAGTGAACCAATATCCAAGTCCTTATATTTCCTGTTTATGAGCCATCTAATGTGACGTATAACATAATCATTTGTTTACAATATCTAATCCAATTTCATGACGACACTTAATGTATTTATAAATAAAAACTGGTTAGACTGCACTTTGGTATCCTTAAATATTTCAAAAATACTAAACGTACGTTAAAAAGGATAACATTTTTGGAATCCTTGAAGAATTTTGATAAAGAAAATTATAAAAGATGTGAAAATAAGTTAAAAAAAATTGTTTGTGTACGATAATTGAGGAAAATTCTGGCCTTATTATTATTATTATTATTATTATTATTATTATTATTATTATTATTATTATTATTATATATTATAATTATTATTATTATTATTATTATTATTATTATTATTATTATTATTATTATTATTATTATTATTATATTATATATTCTATATAATATTATTCGTTCACTTTTTTCGATCATTTGTTTTTTATAAGAATTTTGGTCAAACCTTATTAAGTTGCTTCATCAAATATATATATATATATATATATATTATATATTTATATATTATATATATATATATATATTATATATATATATATATATATCTATATATAAATATAAATTTTTTTATTTTTTTATTTTAATTTATATATTTAATAATACAAGACCATAAATAATAAATAATAATAAATAAATAATAATAAAATAATAATAATAATAATAATAATAATAATAATAATATAATAAAATAATTAATAAATAATAATAATAATAATAATAATAATAATAATTAAAATTTTATTATATATTATTATTATTATTATTATTATTATTTATTATTAATTATTATTATTATTATTATTATTGTTATTGTTATTATTATTATTATTTAGTTTTTAAGCGAACCTTGTCGACTTATCATAACCTGACGACCGAAGATTGCCGTGGGATAGAGGCCTAACTGATTGCTGGAATGTTGCCGTGGGATAAAAGCCTACTGCCGTATTTCACCATATATATATATATATATATATATATATATATATATATATATATATATATATATATATATATATATATATATATATATATATATATATATATATATATATATATATTTATTTATTTCACATATTTTACAAATTTCTTACTAAATCGCGAAATGTTACTCCAAAAACGTGAAATTAATCTCAGAAAAAGAGACGCTCCCAAACGTACGATGTCGTGAAACGTATTAAAACAATATAAATTACGTAGTTATTAAAATTATTATTTTTTTTTTTTTTTAATTCCAATTTTTCTTTATCAAAATTCTTCAAGGATTCCAAAAATGTTATCCTTTTATCTTCTGTTTAGTAGTTTTTTAAGTATTTAAGGATACCAAAGTGCAGTCTAGCCATAAAAACTTTCTTACTACATAGCAACTCAATACCTTATTGCGATTTTATTCGTGCGAAGACATCATTAGTTGATATTATAACATATAATTTCCATCTCATGGCTCAATTTCTTTTTTCAATTTTTTCAAATTTTTTTTTTTTTTTTAAGTAATTTTTTTTTAAAAAAGAAAAGTTTTTAGTTGAAAATGAAATTACAAAAATTATAACATGAAAAGTTATAGAAAATGTAAAATGAGAAAGTTTAAAAATAATCTTTTTAATATCATAGCTTAGAAAACATACAGAAAATGTAAATTGAGATAAGTTTAAAAATAAATTTAACTTACAGCTTGAAGAAAATGAGATCAAGATTCTAGGAGATGTATGCGGAATCATAATGCTATTAAAGAAATAGAATGAAAGACTTTTTTTATCGTTATCTTTAAAAATATCTCGCATAACTTTACCACAAGCTTTTTATTTCTGGATCTATACCAAATATTACATATGACCTTTCTAAAATTCAAAAACTATTGTTATTTTCTCTCCTAACTACAATTTTCCCAATTTTTTTGTTTGTGTTAAACACTCTAAACAAAACTCAATATATCAATATCTCGACTTTATCAGATGCCTAAATTCTTCTACTTTTGAGACTTGCTCTATTACAAACTTTGATATCAACTCCCTCTATACGGATCTTCCAATTTCTGAAACCAGCAACATAAAATCCAATGAATTTTTTCCTAATAATAAAAACATTATGGGAATGGATCACTTCTCCTTTACTAAATTTTTTAAACTATTCGTTAAGAATCCAATATATTTTTTGCAACCAAATTGATCTTTTAGGTCCTGCTGTTTGCTAATCCCCATTTCAATTGAAACCTTTTCTTTTTCTCGGCTACATGGATGATTGCTCTTTGGTTTTCAAGGAGAAAGATTATGCAAATTTATTTCTAAAATATGTGAATGAGAAGCACAACATAAGTCTACAAATAAGTAAATAAGTCTGTCTTCTTTATATATATATATATATATATATATATATATATATATATATATATATATATATATATATATATATATATATATATATATATATATATATATATATATATATATATATATATATATATGAACTTCTGTATATAGAAAATCAACTTCTACCCTTCTTGCTAAAACCTGTTTTAGTAATGTTTTCATCAAATTTAACTATCATGTCATAAATCTACACAGCACCAAAAACAATATAAATTAAAAGAAAAATCTGCATAAAATCTATACAACATTTTCTATTTCTAAAAATGTAAAAAAAAAAAAATGAATTCAACATTAAAATATTAAAATTAAAAATTCTGAGCGGTAAAAAGTACTTACGAATTTCTCACCAAAATCTTAAAACACACTTCATCTTCCTACTTTACCTAAGCTACTCATATCTCGACTGAACAGAAAATGCACATGTATTCTTATATAGAGTAACTTCTTTTCAATTTAAACTTTCTTCATGCACAAGGAATGTCTACCAGTGCTCTCATTTTCTCATTAATTTATTTATATAACTGTGTCATGTGGCTTATTTACAATTAAAAATGAAGATTTCTAA
>SEYY01022096.1:0-7500 GCA_009176605.1 Armadillidium nasatum | reverse complement strand
ATTTGGGAGTACTATTCAGGTTGAGAAAATTATTTTCTTCTGAGCAGTTACTCCAATTATATAAGGGTCTTATTTGCCCTTGTATGAAGTACCGTTCCCGCATTTGGGGAGGGAGCTCCGTTTCTTCTACTCTTTTGGATAGGGTTGAGTTTAATGCTAGAAGATTAATAAACTATCCCCTACTTTCTAACTCTCTTGACCCACTATCTCTGTGACATGACGTTTTCGAACTATCTCTTTTCTATAGGTACTACAATGGCAAGTGCTCCAGGGAATTGTCCTCTCGCATTCTTCTAACATTGCGTCGTCCTCGTCGCACAAGTGGTGCCCTTCTTTCGCACGAATTTTGTGTGGATACTGGAAACCCCAGACTTTCCCATTGTTATTCCTCCTTTCTAGTCACCTCTGTTCTGTGGAACTCCCTACCTTCATCTATTTAGCTTCCTGTATTTAATCTTTCTCTCTTCAAGGCTTCCGTCTGTGCTCACCTAAGAGATGCGCGTTAGGTTCGAGTCTCAGGGGCTATTTTACCTCTTTTCTTTATTATATAGGATTAGTTCCTTGAAAAGGGCTCTGCCTGTGAGTGGTGGTGAACTGTAATATATATATATATATATATATATATATATATATATATATATATATATATATATATATATATATATATATATATATATATATATATATATATATATATGGGGGAGACAAGTAGCGCTCCCGAGGCGATGACATAACTTCCCATTGGGTATATGGGATGCTAAGGGTACTTTCCCATCTCATCCCGGTGCCCAATGGTTTCGTTCCATCTCGCGCTCACCTTCTTCTAACATCGGAGTAAACTTCTCCTTCGCACACACAAAACATTAATACTGGTCGGACTTGCGGTTGTACTTCTCTGATTTTCCATGGAATGATTACTGTTTCCGTGAGAGGGATCCCTCTGAATGTGCAGAGCGCATAACCGAGGTGATTCTCTCTGGCATGGAGGCGTACATTCCATATTCTTTCCCTTCCACTAAACTTAATAAACCTTGGTTTAACTCTGCTTGTTTTAGTGCAATCCGCCGCAGGGATGCTGCCTTCAGAGATTACCGTCGTCTTCAAACTCCAGAAACTCACGCAACTTATATTTCATCCCGGAATCGTGCAAAATCTATTCTTCGAGATACCAAAAACTCTTTTCTCCGCCGCAAATGCAATAATCTTTCTGGCTCCTCTTCCTCCCTCCCTTCCTGGCATTTTCCAAAAAATGTCAACTCTAACTTTGCTTCTTCCTCTTTCCCTCCTCTAGTATCTTCTGACTGTACAACTGCTGTTTTGCCTTCCTCTAGAGCTAAACTCTTCGCTCAAACTTTTGCTTCAAATTCAACCTTATACGATTCCGGAGCTGTTCCTATTCCTTCAACCCCCTCAAACTCATTTATGCCCAATATTATAATTTCTTCTAAAGACGTCACTTTTGCTATTTCTGAGCTTATCACTAAGAAGGAGGACGGTCCTGATGGTATCCCTCCTGTGGTTCTCAAAACTTGCGCTTCCGAGCTTGCACCCTGCCTTGGTAAACTTTTTCGTCTATGTCTTCCTACTTCGACCTTCTCTTCTTGCTGGAAACGTGCGCTCATTCAGCCTGTGCCGAAGAAGGGGGATCCCTCTCTACCTTCTAACTACCGTCCAATTTCTTTAACCTCCGTTCTTTCTAAAGTTTTCGAATCTATCCTTAACAGGAAGATTTGGAAACATCTCAATTCTTCTAATCTTTTCTCAGATCGCCAGTATGGGTTACGTAAGAAACGCTCTACTGGTGATCTCCTTTCTCTTCTCTCTGACTCTTGGTCCTCCGCCATTCGGCATTTCGGTGAATCTTTTGCTGTTGTGCTAGACATATCGAAAGCTTTCGATAGAGGTCTGGCACAAAGCTTTGATTTCCAAACTTCCCTCTTTCGGAATCTATCCTTTTCTCTGTGACCTCTCTGATTTCCTTTCCGGTCGTTCTATAGCAGCAGTTGTAGACGGTCACCGCTCTTCCTTTAAATCTATTAATAGTGGTGTTCCTCAAGGATCTGTGCTGTCCCCAACATTTTTTTCTACTTTTCATTAATGACCTTCCCTCTGTTACTTCATCCCTATCCACTCCTATGCTGATGACTTCACACTTCATTACTCTTTTCAATTTGAAAGTTACTGGACGCAAGGAAGGTTGCCTTGGAGCAGCTGACCTCTGATCTATCTCGTATTTCAAATTGGGGCAGAGAGAACATGGTTGTTTTCAATGATACCAAAACTCAATTCCTCCATCTCTCTACTCGACACAATCTTCCACACAGCTATTATATCTTCTTCGAAAACACTCAACTCAGACCTTCATCTGTTCTTAATATTCTTGGTGTTTTTTTTTTCTCGTGATCTTTCTTGGAAAGATCACATCACATCTCTTTCTAAACAAGCTTCTAAGAGGTTAGGATTTCTGAGGCGCCTTCAGTATTTCTTCAATCCACCCCGGTTACTTGCACTGTATAGGGGTGTATTCTACTGGTAAAGTCTGGAACACACTCCCTTCTTCTATTTTCCCAACTTCCTATGACTTACACACCTTTAAACGTCGTGTATCGGTCACGTCGGCCCTTAATTTTACTCTGGTGGAATTTAATAGGCTTCTGGCCTTTGCCCACCAGAGGTAAATATATAAATATATATATATATATATATTATATATAAATATATATATATATATATATAATAATATATATATATATATATATATATATATATTGTCGTAAAAGTAGTTCCTTTCGAACCAAAAATACACCCACCAACTCCATATGGGCATATTGGGTGTTAGGGTGTGTTGAGACATCCAAACGTAATCCCACGCATTAACTGTTAGTCCCTTTCTCCTCTAATTCACACATTTTCCTTCTCATAAGTGTCTATAGGCTCGTTTAGTAGGCATTCCTTTTTCACATGCACTGTTGCACAGTCGCATACTCTTTTATAAATTTCTTAAAAGGCATCGAATTACCCACCTCGGAGAAGCAAAGGTAGTCAGCTTCCAAAATAGCAGATTGTGCGATTATCTATTCGTTTCCCTTATCTTCTTGGAGATGAAATTACTAGGTTTTAATGTCCTATCCTAAAAGATTCCTGTGAAACCCTTTCCACTTCTGGTCTCCTCTATCACCTTATATCCTTATCATCTTCTCTCACTTCAAGTCTTGGGCAGGAACGGCCTCGTCTTTGACAAGGCGTTTTCGGCATTTCAGTCTGACTTGTAGTTGTACTTCCTTTTATTTCCTATGCATTTATTAATGTTTCTGTAAGAAAAGGTTTTCGGGGTGTGAAGATCATATAACAGATGTGGTTTTGTCTTTCATAGAAGAATCCATTCCATTTCCTTTCCCTTCGATTAAAACTAATTGAATCTGTTTTACTGATTATTTTTTCGTGTTATATGCTGCAGAGACGCTTACTTTAGGAATTATCGTCGTCTTCATAGTTCAGAATTTCTTTCTTACGTTTTATCCAGAAATCGCGCAAAATATATTAGAGATACAAAAACTTTTTTTCTATGGTAAATGTAGTAATTTATGGTTCCTCGACCTGCCGTTTTACCTGACTTTTTTTAAAAAAAAAAAAAGTCAATTTTACTTCTCCCTATTTCCAACCTCTTTTCTTTCTCCTGCTGTTTTACCCTCACTTAAAGCCGAACTCTTCGTTTATACCTTTTTGCATCTAATTCCGTTTTCCACCTCCTCTAGCTCATTTATGCATTTCATTATGATTTCTAGCATAAATATTCTCTCTTTGAGCTTAATATTATGAAGGTGCATGAACCAGACGATATTCCTTCTGTGGTCCTGAAAACTTTCTTCTATAGAGTTTGAACTTCACCCTTTTTCTCTTGCAGGAACCACTGCTGAAGGAGTACACTAACTCAATCCTCTAAAATTCAATCGCTTTACCTCTGTTCTTTGCAAGTTTTCCATTTTATCCTTATGTGAAGATTTGGAAGCATATAAAATCTTTTCACCATATCTTCGATCGATAATATGACTTCTGTAAGAACTACTTGTCTGATGATTTTTTTTCCTTTCTCTGACCCATAGTCCTCTATCCTCAACATGTCGTTGAATCAATTCTCGATAGAGTCTTGCACAAAGCTTTGTTTTCTAAACTGTACCCTTTCGTATCCATCCTACTTCCTGTCATTTTCTCTCTCATTACCTTTCCGGCCGTTTAACAGCAACTATTCACTTTTAAATCCATAAAAAATGACGTTCCTTAGGATTCGATTCTTTTACCAACTCTTTTCTTTTTTTTCAGCTTTTCGATAGTCGATAGTGATTTATCTATCACTTCGTCTCCTATCCACCTTTACACCAATGAATCCACCCTTCGTTGCTACATTCAGTTTGTATTCATCAGCAAATATTTAACGTTTGAAGGTGTTGCGTCACTTACACTATATATATATATATATATATATATATATATATATATATATATATATATATATATATATATATATATATATATATATATATATATATATATGAGTACCTATGCTCCCACTACCCCATCCCCACCCTCTTCCTTCACATGATCCCCACAAATTTTACAAGCACTTACTCATATATTAGCTATTAAACAAAAAAAAATGGCAAAACATAAACCTACCTCAGAGATGTCTCGAGGGGTGGCACCTAAAAAATGATCCTCATCCACCCCTCACTTTATCATCGCTTGGGAGTTGGTAGCCTCCGATGATGAGGATGGTGCCGCCAAGAATTTATATCCATCTTGCTCAGGTGTACGGTCTTTTTTTTTTTTTGTAAATTTCTGCAATATCCTCGGTCTTTTGTTTAATTTCCCCTTTGTCGAACTACATCTCTTCTCTCCTAAACCACATCTCTTGTTCTTAACGAAACTCGGGTACTTGGGTGTGCTGACAACAAACCTTACTCCGTTACCTACTGCTGTCTTTATTTTCAATTTTCAGTTAATGACTGGTTTTGCGCATACGTGAAACGAAGTTGTTTGTTCTCGTGTCTCTAATTTGAAATCTTCTGAATTCTCCACCTTATGGCTTTAAGCTCTCTTGCACTTCTACAACTAAATTAGTTTATTTATCTCCTAATTCTACTTACCGGCAATAAAAATTTACTTGACTATTTAAACTCCAAAATAGGGTACATTTTTCTCATTCTCTTTACTCCGAAATCATCGCTTTAGGTGTTTTCATCGTTCACCACCGCCAATGGCTTTCATCTATTTTTCATGATCCAGCTGTTGAACTCGCCTACGATTTTTCTGTTCAGAACAACCTTGATCAATTGCGGCAACCAAGGACAGCACTCACCTTCGGCGAGGGAAAATTTCTGTCTCTTCGGTGCAACTAACTGATCTGACTTGCAGTTGTACTTCTCTAATTTCCCATGGAATGATTACTGTATCCTTGGAAGGATCCCTCGGAATGTAAAGAGCGCATAACCGAGGTTATTCTCTCAGGCATGCAGGAGCACATTCCATTTTCTTCCCTTCTATAAAACCTAACAAACCTTGTTTTAACTAAACTTGTTCACATTCTATTCGCCGCAGAGGTGCTGCCTTCAGGGATTACCGTTATCTTCGAAATCTAGAAACTCATGGAACTTATATTTCATCCCGGAATCGTGCAAAATCATTATGCGGTAATACTAAAAACTCATTTCTGTCGCAAATCCAATAATCTATCTAGTTCCTCTTCATAACGCCCTTTCTGTCATTTTTAAAAATTGTCAACTCTAGTTTTGCTTCTTCCTCTTTCCCTCCTCTAGTATCTTCTGACTGCACAACTGCCGTTTTACCTTCTACTGAAGTTTAACTCTTCGCTTAAACCCTTGTCTCTAATTCTACCCTAGACGATCCCGGTGCTATTCCTCTACCTTCAACACTTCCAACTTTTTTTATGCTTGATATTGTAGTTTCTTCTAAACATGTAATTTCAATTCTCTTTTTCTGAATTTAACACTAAGAAAGCGTATGTCCTGATGATATTCCTCCTGCAGATCTCAAAATATGTGCTTCTGAGCTTTGCACCCTGCCTTGGTAAAATATTTCGTTTATGTCTTTCTTCTTTGACCTTCCCTTCCTGCTGGAAACGTGCGCTCATTCAACCTGTGCCAAAGAAGGGAGACCCCTCTCAACCCCTTAACTATCGTTCTATTTCTTTAGCCTCCGTTCTTTCTAAAGTTTTCAAATATATCCTTAGCAGGAAGATTTGAAAACATCTCAATTATTTTAATTTTATCTCTGATCGTCAGTATGACTTTCGTAAAGAACGTTCTACTGATAATCTTCTTTCACTTCTCTATGACTCTTGATCCTCCGCTCTTCGGCATTTCGGTGAATCTTTTGTAGTCACGCTGGACATATCAAAAGCTCTCGATAGAGTCTGGAACAAAGATTAATATCAAACGTCCTTCTTCCTGAACCTATTCTTCTATCTGTGACTTTTTCTCTTATTTCCTTTCTGGTGATTCTAGAACAACTGCTATAGACGGCCATTTTTCTTCCTTTAAATCAATTAATAGTGGTGTTCATCAAGGATTTGTTCTATCCTCCACATTTTTTCTACTTTTTATTAATGATTTTCTTTCTATTACTTCATCACGTGTCCACTCCTACGCCGATAACTTCACCCCTCATTACTCCTTTCATTTCATAGCAGTTAATCTATTAGGAGGATGACCTTGGAGCCCTGACCTTTTGATATTTCTCGTATTTCAAATTGGGCTAAGAAAATATGGTCGTTGTCAGTTTTTCAAAAACTCAATTTCTCTACCTCTCTACT
Organism: Armadillidium nasatum; assembly: GCA_009176605.1. Lineage (NCBI taxonomy): Eukaryota > Metazoa > Arthropoda > Malacostraca > Isopoda > Armadillidiidae > Armadillidium > Armadillidium nasatum. The sequence continues at coordinate 671 of SEYY01022096.1, read as the reverse complement.
CAAAAAACCTTCCATTCATTAAATCTTCGAAAACACAACTCAAATTTTCATCTGCCCATAAATATTTTCGGTGTTTCTTTTTCCTGATATCTTTCTTTGAAATATCACATTACTCACTTTTAAATAAGGTTTTAAGAGGTTTTGTGTTCTGAGTTGCCTTCGTAATTTATTCTCGCCACCTCAGTTACTTGCTCTTTATTGGGGAGTTGTTCGCAAATGTATGGAGTACGCCTCACACATCTCAGGTGGTTCAACTCATACAGCTCTCCTTGAAAAGGTGAAGTTTATAGCTTTTCGTCTTATCAACTCTTCTGCTCCCACTAATTCTCTCTATTCCCTTTCTACCCTACGAATTGTTTCTTCACTCTCTCTATGCTTTCGCTATTACAATGGTCCCTGCTCTTCTGAACTCTCTATTAACATACCTTCTCCATTGAACAGGGATTTCTACACAGTCTCATCTTTTCTCTTCCCAACTTTCTGACCCAAAACTTAACCGCTATTGTCAATTTTATATGTGCTCTTTTATATGTACTCTTCCTTTGACACACACATTTTCAAACGACGTGTATCTGGACTTATCTGCCATTAACCGGCTACGATTCTGACATCCCTCAAACTTTGGTGGAATTTGATAAGCATCTTGCCTTTGCTCACCAGAAGAGTTACAT
>SEYY01022095.1:17500-46862 GCA_009176605.1 Armadillidium nasatum | reverse complement strand
CATTGGCAGTGCTCATTCATTCCCTCTATCTCTCTTTCTCATATATATATATATATATATATATATATATATATATATATATATATATATATATATATATATATATATATATATATATATATATATATATATATATATATATATATATATATATATATATATATATATATATATATATATATATATATTAAGAGAGAGAAAGAATTACTTAATCTAGCATTAATGAGTAGGAGTGCAATTTAAAATTTTGTTTCCCTTAGCATCTTCATCATGGTGATAATTCACATGTTGAAGTGGTTCGTCATGCTTTGTCCCAAGCCTGCCGTCCATTATTTGTTATGTTAACTGAATGGTTACTTGATGGAAATTTGCAAGATCCTCATCATGAATTTTTTATTGCTGCTGATTCTTCTGTTCCAAATGAAAGAATGTGGCATGATAAGTACACCTTAAGGTAAGTTAGGCTATGTATTTATGTTTAAATTGTGCAGCATTGAACTCTCTTTAGAAAAACCAACTTAAAGTTTCTCAGAAATATGTAAAGAATGTAATAAAATCTGAGACTTGAAATATTGTTTGTATTACAAACTATAGTATTCCATATCAATTATCATTCACCAAAGCTTGTCATAAATGTTAATAGATCCTTGTATTTAGCATATATTTTACTATAGAGGTATTAAACTTCATGTAGTACTTGTTTAGAAATGAAAATTATTTTAATCCTCTTTAAAGCATGTTTCCATAAGTCAGTACATTATATTTTTCAGTACTGTAAAGCTATAGGTAATGAGGGATTTTAAATAAAAGTCATTCAACTATATTCATTACTTTATCAAGGGTAAATATATGGAAAATAAGAATATTAGGGTAGTAAAGTTTTACTAATTACTTCAGAATATTGTGTACTAAAAGTATAACATTTAAAATAATATTACATTTCCCTGCTTCAAGAAACATTACCTTCCTTACTAATTGATCTCCTGACCATCACATGTAGAATTATATAATAGTTCATATTGTTATTTGGTTCTAAGGGAGTGTGCTTCCGAGTTAGCGCCTGTCCTCGTTCAGCTCTACTATTCTCTATGATTAATACTAATACTTTTCCTAAATGCTGGAAGCGTGCACTTGTTCAGCTGATCCCGAAAAACGGTAGCCGCTCTGACCCTTCTAACTATCGACCTATCGCTCTCACTTGTGTTCAGTCTAAAATTTTTTGAAACTCTCCTCAACTATCATTTCCTAGATCATTTGGAGTTTCATTCTCTTCTCTCAGATCACCAGTATGACTTTCGACTCTCGAGGTCAACTGGTGACATACTGTCCTATCTTACTGATCATGGTCTTCTGCCCTTAGGGATTTCTGGGAGTCTTGTGTGGTGGCGCTTGACATATCCAAGGCTTTTGACCAGGTATGGCATGCGTTGTGGCAGTTACAAAAAAAATAACTAATTAAATCTCTCTAACAAGGACAGTGATGGAATAAAAAAAAAAAACACAATCTATTTTATAAAAAAAATAATAAATGTATCTCATAGAAAAAACAGCAGATGCGATATAAAATAACAACATAAAAATAATATTAATACAAGAATATATAAAATGTACAAATACTAGTGATAATGATATCCAATATATGAAAAATAATAATAATATAAAAGATAACAAAAACAATGAAAATAATATACAACAATAAATAAAAAACAACGCTTTATTCTACAATTACCTTATCGTAATTTTACCCTCCCAAGATCTAAATTTATTTTTAACCCTTTTAAACACAGGCCTCTTTTCAATTGAGCGCGCAAAAAAAAATCTTCAGTTGGACCACAAACAACCACAATTGTGGCTCAATCCCTTCGATTTTTCTGTTAGGGTGGCAAGTAAAATCCACACCAAAAAAAAAACTATGGATACTGCTTACAGCAAAACGTAGATTCAGCCAAAAAAAACAAGGCACTACTTCAAGCGAAAAAAAACTGGGTACTGCTTTAAGCAAAAGCAAAAACTGGATACTGCTTCAAGCAAAAGCAAAAAAATTAATTCTAGTCCAAAAAAAAAAAAATAAAAAAATGAACGGAGTCCCGTCCAGTTTTTCTTCCCAACACAGTCCAGCTGGAAAGAAAAACCCCTTTTCTTAACACATAATAATAATAATAATAATAATAATAATACCCTTCATTTGAATAATTCCATTAATAATAATAATAATTAATATTAACAAAAATCATAATCATATTAAAAATAATAAAATAAGGACAATAATAAAAAAAATAAAAATTTGTACCTGTTAAACAGTAAATACTGTGTCTCACTCAACACTCCCTCAATCTACCAGAACAAAAGAATTCAATTATAATCCTAAAAAGAAAAAAAACATCATAATACACCATTTACAATAACAAAACTACAATCACTCCCTCCTACACAGAGTGGAGAATTTCTTAATTTATCCAAATTAAGAACTTTTATGATAAATCTTAGATATGAGGACCAGATATACATTTTGCTTTCTTTTCAGGAAAAATATATTTTAAGGATTTTACTTTGAAAATTTAACTTGTACTTAAAAGTACAAGTACTTTTAATTTTTGAAACCTCAAGTACAAGTTCTCAAAAATTTGTACTTAAGTAAGGTAAGGTAGTCTCATCAGTAGGTTTGTCAGTTTGAGTGGTTTGTAGAGTTTGGGGAATGGTATCAGAATCAGAGTTGTAAACATATCTTTTTGATTGTACTACAGAGTCAATTTGGACTGTTACATGTCTATTCCCTCCCGTTAATTCCCGTTTGGAATTCTGGTTATTTTTAATGATGGTGTTTTAAATGCTTCATTGGAAGACAACTCAAGAGTTTTAGTAACTTTGGTAGTATTTTTTGTGATTATTCATTTCTAATTCTCTCAAACCCTAGATATACTCTTCTATCCACTTTTTTTTTTTTTTTTTTTTCAAATTTAAAATAATCTTGCCCAGAAGTGAGTTCAAGTAATGTTATAACTTCATAAGATAATCTTGTTTAGTATTAACTTGTTAGTGATCTTGAGTTGCTAGAGTGAGGGATTTCTTTAATCAAGGTGGAGACGTTAGGTTCAAGAATTATTTACCTTTTAAAGATGTATAAAGGGTTTTTTTTTTTAAACTAAACCCACTGTATGCTTTGCAACAGCTAAGGTGTTATTTATTATTTTATGATGAATAAATGATGAATAAATGAGGATATGCTATTCAAAGACAACTATGATTTTATGAAACCACCTTGATAGAAGATAAAATAAAACTGGTTCAATCTAATATTAATGTGTCTTCTGCTTTAGACTATTTTGAATACTGGAATAGTTAATTCCGTTTGATTAATTACGAAGCCTAACTTGTTTAGAGATTTAAAAATTGCAGCAAAGGATCTGTATGTAGATTTTACATTTTATTTTATCAGTTTTGAAAAACGTTATTTTACGGTTTTCATATTTCAATGTTTTATCTCTACTTGTTTAAACTTTGAAAAGAATTTAAAAATTCTTTCCAATAAATGTAATTTTTTTTTCTTTGCAGAAAATGTATGCTTCCATCTTTTATCAGCCTAAAACAAGCTCAGAAAGTTTTAGCTACTGGAAAATCTTTAAATTTTTTACGTCATGTATGCAATTTTAAATCTGCAATTGGAGATAGGGATTTAATCCAGACTGCTGTCGGGAAAACATCAGGTACATTCTAGGATAATTTTTGTTATGCTTTATAATCATTTTTACTATATGTAGAAGGCATTAATCGCCTGCAGTCTGTAAACCACATTGAGTGTTTCTGAATTATTATTTCCCTCACTCTGCTAACATTAAAAAAAGAAAAGATAGGAGATAGGACAGAACCCTGTGAAGAAATACTTTTAATATTCATCTGTTACTGTCTGCAGAAAGCACAGTAGACCAGAAAGGCTGCAGAATGAAGGATGTATTTATTTTATCTTATTAAGTTAAAACGTCAGAGGAGTGTCACCTTTGGCAGGTAGAGCTGTGGATCATTGAATGGTATATTATTAAATCAGGTATTTAGATAAGTGAGAGGTATATTTTAGCAGTCATTTTTATGTGCCTTTGAATTCAATGGAAAAATTTTGTACACATTGACGAGTGTAATTTATTTTATTTAATTTAAATTCTATATGATTTCCAGAGTTTGGAGTAATGGCTAATTTTGAATCTACCAATGTTTAACTTGGTTTTGTGTAGAAATTTTGTTTCAGCTGTTGTCTGGATAGAAATGTTAGTGAGAGTTTTGTTAAGTGTTGAGAAAGTTTTGAGTAATATACGTTTGAGCTTAAAGCGAATAGTTTTGTTTTGTAATCTGACTGTAATTCATATCAGAAATTAAAGAATGTCAATCAGTCTGGATCTTGTTCAGTTTTGAATTTATTTACTCAGTTGGGCATTTTCTGTGAGGTAGAATTGTATGTTAAGCATGATAACTAGTGTATTTGATTGGAAGAATGTTTCATCATTGGATTATTTTGTAATTTTTTTTTTAATATCTATTTGATTTTTCAGAGTGGTATTTTGAAGTTCTAACTTTTCCATATTCATGGTTGACGTATCTGAATAACAGGTCATTGAAGCGTAATTAATTATTTATAAGATTTTTCAAATTTTTTATAATTTATTATTGAAGTCGTTTTTGGAAATTACAGAATGAATTAAGTTTCCTGTTTGCTATCCTTATAATATATGTGAAAACGGGGAGTAGATGATGGGTTACATCATTAATATTTGCTGTTATTTAATTCAAAAGGTTTTTAAGGATTTGTTGGACAAGGTAGTTGCTTCATTATGAAAAATTTGAAATATGTGGAGAATTAAAATAGGGATTTAGGTATCGAAAATATTTCTAGAGGCTCTCAATCAGTTTGTGTAATGATATACTGAACATGTAATTAAACACATTGATTAACTAATTTTTTTCTCGAGGTGCTTATATAAATATATATATTAATTACTTTACTTTTTTACCCCTTGGACCTCCCTCACTGGAAGGGCCACACTGCCTTTAGGAAATCCGCGACGGCCGCAGGCCGTGTCCAAAGGTCTCTCAGAGAAGTGATGTGATGGAGGGTTCTGTGTTGTGTAAGGGAGGGGCATCTCAGAAGATGTTCTGTTGTGTCTGGTTCTTGCATACATCTTTGACATATTGGGGATAGTGTGTTTTGTATATTGAATCTATGTTTGTATGCTTGTAGGTTGGGGTGGTGGCCTGACCTTAATCTGGATAGGGTAATTTGGGTTTTGCGTGGTAATGTGTTTTGTGTATTTGCTATGTTGGGGGGGGTTGTTCGTTGAGAAGATGATTTGGTTGACGGGTGTTGAGATAATTTTGTGTTATTATGGTGTGTATGTGTTTGATTAATGGTGTGTTGTTTGCGGTAGGTGGAATGGTTCTGAATATGTTACTGTAGCATGGGGCAGGGGATGATGAAGGTAATTTTAGACGGTGTCTTGTGTAGTCTTGTAGGGTATAGTGACAGGGGTGTGAAATGTCTAGGGTGTTTGTGTAGAATTGGGTTTCTATCATGTCAAGGTGAATACGGATAGGGAGTATTTTTGTTTCTTCATGTAAATGCTGAATTGAAGTGGTTCTAGTGTAACCTGTGATAATTCGAAGAGCGGTATTTTGAGTTTTTTGTAACCTCTGTTTGAGGGTGGGGTGGCAGGGTACCAGGCTGGAGATGCGTAATTAAGTGTGGGTCTGATGAACTGTTTGTGTGCTATGGTGAGGGTGGTTAGTTCGTTACTGAAATTGTTATGTGACAGTGTTCGAATGATGTTTAATTTCCTGTTTGCAGTGTTGGTTATGTTTTCGATGTGTTTTGAGAAGGTGAAGTGTGTGTCATATGCGAGGCCTAGGATCTTTGGAAATTTGTTTAAAGGAATGAGGGTATTATTTAGTTTTACTTGGGAGTGGAGGGAAGATTGGTGTCTGTTGGTAGTAATAAGAGTAATTGAGGATTTTTCGGGGGAAGCTGTCATTCTGTTTGATTTTAGCCAAGTTTCCAGTTGTTGGATGTATGATTGAGTGAGTGTGGTGGCTGTGGGTATGGAGGGGTTTTTTATTGTGATGAATATGTCGTCGGCGTATGTTATTAGTTTCATGTCTGGTGTTTGTGGGGTGGGTAGGTCTGCTGTGTACAGATTAAATAATAGTGGGGATAGGATGGCTCCCTGTGGGACACCATTTCTTAGTTTTACTGTTTTTGAAAGATGGTTTTTACCTCTTTCTAAAACATTTTATTTCTTTCCTTAAAATTTTCTGCTAACTTTCTGGCCCACTCCTCTTCTACTCTTATTTTTGCCCTCTTGACCTCTCTTTTCACCTCCCTACTCCTCTCCCTATACTTCTCCCAATCCAATGCCTCCTTTGTACCCAGATACCTGTTAAAGGCGTCCTTCTTTCATTTCACCATATTCTCCAAATCTTCATTCCACCATTCACTCCCATTCCGCCTTCCATTCCCTATTTTCTTAACCCCACACCCACTTCTCGCAACCTCCACTAAAGCTATCTTCAATTTTTTCCATTCCTCTTTAACGTCCTCCACCTCACTCCTCAATACCTCTATCCACCTTTCTCTTATTCCTCTTATGTAATCACCTGTTTTCCTCTTCTGGGTCATTCCAAGTCACTTCAACACGACAAAAACCCTGACCCCTTTCGATTTGTATAAAAAGTGGCACACTAATAGATCTTGTTGAGAAAATATGAATGGCGTTTATTGCAGGTCTCTAGCTCATACGGTTCAGAAGATATGACCTTTGAAACTTTGGTCAAAAATGTCAATTTTCAGAGAGTAGTCCGAGGTCAAAATAAAATATCTCGGCTTCTATGGCACTTAGAAGCATCGTATAAAGACCATTTAAAAGATCTTGAATAGCGGTACAACATTTATTTAGATGATTTTGACCTCGGAGGTCAAATAAAAAATTTGACCTATTGTGACCTTGACCTTGACCTTGAAAAAAAAACCTCCTCTTCGATTTTTTTCAAACTTTGCTGAATTATTGTTATATATGTATATTTTAATTTTTTTAATGAATTATTTTTGGTTTTGGCTTGGTTTAGAAAATATAAGCAATTTAATAAGTACAAATATCACATTTTTCACTTTTTTGCGATTTTTATCTCATTCAATGTATAGTTCCAACATTTCCATTTCTCTTTCTCTCTCATATATATATATATATATATTATATATATATATATATATATATATATATATATATATATATATATATATATATATATATATATATTATATATATATATATTGTAAGGGGCTGGCTGCTGCCGAGTATATTTTTCTCATTTCAGATTGCAGGTGGAATATATATATATATATATATATATATATATATATATATATATATATATATATATATATATATATATATATATATATATATATATATATATATATATATATATATATATATATATATATATATTGATCTTACACTTACAATGTTCACATAAAATTATCTATAGTTCACAGTACACAAGATAGCCTCTTTATATACACAAAATAAAGAAAAAAAAAGAGTAATGGCTTAAAACAACCAAAGATTTGAAAGTGGAAAACGTTTTACTGTGAAATTTATCACACTACTGACATATTTTCTTTTCCCAAAGTGAATATTAAATATTAAAATTTTAATAAAAAAAAAAAAATATATGATAATCTCATAAACCATTAAGGTCTCTTGTCTATATTTTCTACCTGATAGGTATAGAGATTATAACTCCAGATTAGCACTAGGCAATAAGGCCCTAGACCGGCACCTGTGAGAATTATAAATAATTACCCCAGTGCCTCACCTCAGTTTAAATGATCTAAAAATATATAATGAATTAATAATAATAATAAAAACACAAAGAATATAACCTACTCTTGAAAGAGTAATATGCCTTCTTGAGAATAACAACCTGTTTGAATAAGAATAACCTGTTTTTAATTATTGCCCGAAATGGGAACAATAGCTCATAAGACTTTTCATTAGCACAAGTGCACTCAATAAATAATAATAATAATAAAAATAAATTTAACATAGAAGAATAACATTAACGTATCTAAACAAATAAACATGTTAACATCAATCTCCCTTCACGCTCTCCAGTCTAGGACATGGCACATGCACATTAATATTGTGGATCCCAAGCACAGTCAAAATCAAACAGCATAACAGCAAAGCAACAAGCAGGTAAGACTATATTCCTCAGAGAATACCCCATGCAATCTGAAACGAGAAAAATATACTCGGCAGCAGCCAGCCCCTTACATATATATATATATATATATATATATATATATATATATATATATATATATATATATATATTATATATTAATATATATATATATATATATATATATATATATATATATATATATATATATATATATATGAATGAGAGAGAAAGAGAAATGGAAATGTTGGAACTATACATTGAATGAGATAAAAATCGCAAAAAAGTGAAAAATGTGATATTTGTACTTATTAAATTGCTTATATTTTCTAAACCAAGCCAAAACCAAAAATAATTCATTAAAAAAATTAAAATATACATATATAACAATAATTCAGCAAAGTTTGAAAAAAATCGAAGAGGAGGTTTTTTTTCAAGGTCAAGGTCAAGGTCACCAATAGGTCAAATTTTTTATTTGACCTCCGAGGTCAAAATCATCTAAATAAATGTTGTACCGCTATTCAAGATCTTTTAAATGGTCTTTACACGATGCTTCTAAGTGCCATAGAAGCCGAGATATTGTATTTTGACCTCGGACTACTCTCTGAAAATTGACATTTTTGACCAAAGTTTCAAAGGTCATATCTTCTGAACCGTATGAGCTAGAGACCTGCAATAAACGCCATTCATATTTTCTCAACAAGATCTGTTAGTGTGCCATTTTTCATAAAAATCGAAAGAGGTCACGGAAAAAATTGCCAAATTTTGGTTGAAGTGACTTGGAATGACCCTTCTCCCTCTTATGTAACACCTCTTTTCCTCTTCTTCCAGCCTTTCTACACCACTACCTCCACCACCCTCTTTCTCACTTTTACTTTCTCCCAACCTCCTTTAACCTTGACCCTCACCACTACTAAGTAATGATCAGATATACCCATGGCTGCTTCTCTTAATACATTTACATCTAATAATCTACTCCTCTCTTCCCATCTCACACATACGAAATCCAACAGTCCCTTCTCCCCATTCACCCCACTCACCCATGTATTCTTATGAATATCTTTCTTCAAAAACCATGCATTACCAATCATCATTATTCTTGCAGCTCACATTCTGTTTAATTCAGTCCCATTTTCACTCACACCTTCTACCCCAAAGGGTCCTACTATTCTTTTCACACTTCTATTACCCACCCTCGCATTCAGGTCTCCCAACAAACATATATATATGATCTCCATTATCAAATTTCCCAACACACTCACTCAGAATGTCTCTCTCTCCCTTTCATTTGTTCCCACAACCGGTGCATAAGGACAATAAAAACCCAATTCTCCCTCTGTACCCTTAAAACGTACCAAGGTTATTCTGGCTCCTATACTACTACCACCCCTTCACACAACTCCACCACACATCTTTCATAACTATTTCCACTCCCTCTCTTGCTCTAACCCTCTCATTTACACCGGCGTATATCCCTTTGTACATACCAAATGATATTTCCCCTTTACCCTTCAATTTCGTTTCTGTCAATGCCAACACATCAAATCCCTTTTCCTTCATCACTATTCCCACTTCTCTTTTCTCTTCTTTATTCACTCCCCTTACATTTAACGTTCCCACTTTCAGTATCTTAGTAGCTCCCCTTCTTTCAGCCATCACTTTTGACTTCATTCACTAACTCACACACACGAAATATGACACTTTATGGTAGGTCCCACTTCCTGAGGATACTACCAATTCCTCGAGGCCCCTACTACTATCTTATATCACCTAACTTATTACAATACTTAAAAAAATATTAAATCTTAATAACTAATATATATATATATATATATATATATATATATATATATATATATATATATATATATATATATATATATATATATATATATATATATATATATATATATATATATATATATATATATATATATATATATATTCAAGTATTTTGTTGTGATTTTGCTCAGTCCATTTTGTGATTTAAAAGTTAATCACCCATATTTTAACCATGCAATGTGAATGCATCGTAGATAGGGTATAGGGTATGCGCTGTGAGACTTTGTCCTCGATACATATTGTAGATAAATGACTTATGCATAAAAGCTTCCATTTCCAATTTTCGACTCTTTTGAGAATTTTGGACAATTTCAGAACCTTGAAATTCCGACTCTGCAGCTCTGCCACCCTGTCAAATATGGACATTTTCAGTAGTTTTAGTGATTTTATCAACGTTGGTGACCTCTTAAATATTTTCTTCTCTCCAACTATGGCTGGCCAAAAAAAAAATATTTTTCTTTCGCTTCCAGTCCATAGCCCTGAGTTTTATCATATGGGTTAAACACAAAATAATGTTTAATTAAATTGGAAGTATTCCGTAAAACAATGTTTGTTTTATTGTTTTTTTTTTATTTATTTATCATCATTTATTGAAATAAGCATTGGTTTATTTGCTTTTGGAACTCTTTATCAAACAGACACCCAATTTTTTTTTTAAAAAGAGTTTTATTTTTTTTTCAGTTGAATCTTTGTTCAATCAGAATGAAAGCAACCAACTTGATGACTTAATTTCGTTAACTTTTCATTCCTCATCATCTCATGTACTTGAAGAAATTTTGAGTAGGCATAAATTATTAGAACATTTGACAGCTTTAAGGAAATATATTTTGCTTGGTCAAGGCGACTTTATTCATTACCTAATGGAAATTTTAGCGTAAGTAATATATATATATATATATATATATATATATATATATAATATATATATATATATATATATATATATATATATATATATATATATATATATATATATATATATATATATATATATATATATATATATATATATATATATGAATTTTTTTTGTAAAATATTCTCGATGATAAAGGTTAGTAATTTAAATAAATAAGCAGCTAAAATAATTACCAGCATAGATAGTGCACTGATTCCGATGAAGTTAACAAAAAAGGTTATTGTCCGTGTAATGCAAACAGATTTTTCCTTTTCCCCAATGTAATTTGCTTGAACAAATAGCAGTACTTTAATGCTATTTAAATTTCCTTAAATTATTTACCCTATATTAAATCGGTTTTAATGAACCTTTTAATTTTTTTTTATCAGATCTTTTGGCCATAAATTTGTCATGTTAGACAAGGTTGTATCATCAGTAGATTGGTCAGTGTTTGTAGAGTCTAGAGACTGTTAGGGAACCCCTAAAGGGAGAAGGTTTGTTCACAGTCTTTTAGATTTTTTCCAGAACCAGTTTGAACCGCTACATGTCTAATTATTCTTTCCTGATCACGGTGTACCTATGTAATTGTGACCATTTTCAGAAAAATTTTGTATTGTTATTCGTTCCATTTGGAAGTCACAATTCACCAACACAAGAATCCTTTGTGGCATTTTTATGCTGTTTCTTTTCCAATTCTCAAATTAGTGTTTATTCATCATTTTTATAAACAGAATCTACAGTTTCACATATATTTGTAGATGACAGTTAAAAATTAGGGCCACTTAAAATTTTTTATTCAATTGAAATGGAGTTATAACGTAGTAGGCTGAATCTTCTCTTGAAAGAAGTGTTCTTGGCATGATAGAATGAGCAATCTCTTTAATCATTGTAGAGAAATTGGATTCAAAAACTAATTTACCTTTTAAAGATATAAATAGGACTTTTTTTTCAAACTATAAACTATACCTTCAACAATACCTAAGGATTTAGGGGAATAACTTGAAGTACTCTGAAAAATAATTTTCATTGAAGTTCTCCTCTGCTTTAGCATTACATAACGTATATGTTAAATAATTTTTTTGTTTTGTTTTTTAATTAAAAAAAGATAGACTGATTTTCAGAAATACATTTTTTTCTGGTACTGATATCCAGCCAGATAACTATATAACCGGATAAAAACAATATCCGACACCTCCCTACTTCGTATATCACCAGACTTTTTTTTTTTACTTTCTTTTCTTTTTTACTAATGTCTATATGTATCTTCTTTATATCAGATAAAAAGTAATTAAGAAAATTGCTCTCAAATTTAATTTTTGAGGATTCTGCCACCAATTCCTCAAACCAAAGACATTGGATCATTCTCAATAAAAGCCGAAATTATTTTATCAGAAATAAAAAAACTTTAATTGAATGCAACTTACTACTTATTAATTATACATTTTTAAAATTATGCAAGGAAAAATACTCTTCAAATTGCCGATTTCCAAATAACAAATAGCTTGCTTGCTTTTTTTTTTTTTTTTTTTCTTTCTCTCTCTCTCAATCTCTCCACCTTGATCTTAAAGAACTTTCAAGTTATAATTTTTTACTCTTTTGTTGTATCTTTTCAATTTTATCCATATTTATTGCTAATTTTTTTGTTTTTGTTCTTGCTAAGGAAAATGCAAAGCTTAAATTATTGAAAAAGGGAAAAATCTTAAGAATTTTTATTCAAATAATAGGATACCTTATTGTTAGATATGTTATAGAGTTATTATTATTATTATTATTATTATTGAAATGCTTGTGGATAATCTTCATCTTTCATAGGGAACATCATTAAGGGTCAATTTATTGTTGATAAAAATACTAAATTATCAAATTCCTGATAGTAAAATATTTTTCATTTCAGTCCTGAATTATCAAAGCCTGCAAGCTCACTTCATTCTCATAACCTTTCTTTTATATTGGAGACTGCCATTTCTGCTAGTAATGTTCAGTATGAAGAAGCTGATATCTTAAAGCGATTAGATGTTAGACTCCTGGAATGCTCACCCGGTGAAACTGGATGGGACGTTTTTAGCTTAGATTATCATGTAGATGGACCAATTGGAACTGTAAGTCTTCATATATAAATAGAAACGTATATATATATATATATATATATATATATATATATATATATATATATATATATATATATATATATATATATATATATATATATATATATATATATATATATATATATATATATATATATATATATATATATAAATATGCGTTAATAATACATCAAAAACACAGATACCATATTAATTAATGTAAAGTTTATAATATACTGGACATAATCTGTCTATAAAACCTGGAAGGGATAATCCACTAAACCGTGAAGTTAAATGGAACATTTCGACCGACCCTAACACTATATATGGTCTATGGAGTCATTCGTTCTAGAATATTTTCTACATTCTGTCCAAATGAATCATATTTTTAAAAGGATCAGGTGTAATATGTTCGACTATTTTATATATATTATATATATATATATATATATATATATATATATATATATATATATATATATATATATATATATATATATATATATATATATAATAATAATATATAATATATATATATATATATATATATATATATATATTAGAGGTGGACCGGATAGTAATTTTTTACTATCCGCGGATGCGGATGCGGTTGCGGATAATCAATTGCGGATATCCGCAGATGCGGATGCGGATGCGGATAGTTTAATTTTTTAAGAGTTTTTGCCATAGATTCTTGGAATTTTAAATATAATATTCAGAATCTATGTTACCAGGGTGTGGGACGGGAACCCAATCTTGAACACCCCACCAACCTCTTTCCCCAACCTCCACCCATTTGGAAAAAGGTTTTATATATATATATATATATATATATATATATATATATATATATATATATATATATATATATATATATATATATATATATATATATATATATAGTATATATATAGCCAGTAATTCAGTATTACCTTCACACTTCACAGCTTCACATATTCCATTTAAAGTTAATAATTGGTAAGTTATTTTTTAGAAATAAAAGCTTTTGGGCTCTTTCAGGTGAAAGTTTGGTTCGCTTTTCGTCGTAAATGAGGCCTGCTCCACTGAAAAAACGCTCACTAGCAACACTAGTTGAAGGACATGCTAAATAAGTCCTTACCAGCTCAACAAGAAAAGGGAAACTTTTGCAATTATCTCTAAACTAAACCAGTTGGTCTTTATCTGCCTCCAAACGTGGGAGTTTCAGATAATTTTCAACAATCGAAATTGTATACTTTGACACTTCTGACTGTGATTCTTCATCGCTGCTGGAAGCTAGAAGATCTTTCATTGATTTAGCAATGCTTAAGCTAACAGATTTTGTTTCTTTTGTATCTGAGAGCTTTTGCTTTTTCTTGAAAGGCGTTATTTTAGCTGTTTCTATCATCTCATCGCATAAGCATTCTAATTTGATTTTAACATTCTGAGAAACAAGTGGTTTAAAAAATTTTGTTTTGTGCCTAGGATCTAAAAAGGTTGCAATTGTATAAGCATCATCATTTTCCAGGTTTTCAAATCTGTCGTTCATCTTCTTCATTAATGTTTCAGTCATCCTTGAAACTCCCTTAGACTTAATAACATTTGTTAACACAACTTTCAATGTTGAAACAAGTGGTATCACATCTGACAAACATGATTCAGCTGAACTTGTTAATTCAATGCAAGGACTTAGTTAATTTGTTAATTCTTCAAAAGGCTTAAGGATATTAATACAATTAGTTAAAATGTCATTTTCGTCAGCTGTTAGAGGCTTTATTTTTGTGCTGCTTGAAGCATAAAGGCAAATGGCCTCATTAATTTCGCTCATCCTCTCAAGCATATGCAAACTACTATTCCAGCTTGTTTGAATATCTTGCATGGCAGAAAGTGGACGAACATTTAATCTTGTTTGTATTTTCTTCAGCTCATTTTGGGCTACAACGGAGTGATTGAAATGCGTAGCAATTAACCTACATTTGGTTATTAAATCGGATACACATTTTTGACTCATAATGGAATTTTTAACTACTATCTGAGTTTGGTGTGCAAAGCAATCTACATTTTTCACTCTTGCCAGAGAAAGTGCTTTTTTTTATATTTGTGCCCGAATCCCTGACTACGCAGTGCACTTCATTTAATGAAATCTTCCATTTTGTCAGCATCTTTTCAAATACAGTTTTCAAGATAGTCGCCTGTATGGCGCTCAGAAAGAGGTTCTGCATTCAATACAAAGTTTTGCCTTTGAAAGTTTTTATCGATTGCATGATACGTAATTTTTTACTATCCGCGGATGCGGATGCGGTTGCGGATATCCAATTGCGGATATCCGCGGATGCGGATATTGGAAAAATGATGCGGATATCCGCAGTTGCGGATGCGGATGCGGATATCCGGTCCACCTCTAATATATATATATATATATATATATATATATATATATATATATATATATATATATATATATATATTAGGGATGGGCCAGATATCTGGTTTCTGGTATCTGGTTTTCTATAAATAAAAATAGTGTGTGAGAGTTTAAACATACTAAAAAACTCTATTATATAACTGTCGGCGAATAACTACGACTTAATAGTAATACAGAAATAATAAAAATATAGATAATACAATAATATGTTAAATCCAGTAATAATAACTTTTATATGAGTAACAAAACATTAATAATAATAATAATAATAACAAAAATAACAATAAAAATAGTAATAAATGAAAAGTACAAAAACATTTATTGAAATGGAGAAGAAATACACAAAGTATTGACCACAATGTTTTCCTTACGCTTTATCTTACTTGTTAGTCACAGTATGTGTGTGTTTTTGAGTTACGCTTTCTCAACGAAATGAAAGGGAAGAAAAAACAAAAAACAAAAAAAAATTTAGATTTGAACCCAGATGTGAAAAGAGTAAAGGAGCCAAATTAACGAATATGAATAAAAAAATGGTAGAAGTAGTAAAATTAGCGATTAATTATAGTAATAATAAGAATAATAATTTCAATAATAATAATAATAATAATAATAATAATAATAATAATAATAATAATAATAATAATAATAATAATAATGATAATGATAAAAAGTACAATATAATAGTAATACCAATAATGATTATAACAAAAAAAAAAAAAATAATAATAATAGGACTAGTACTAACTAATAATAAAAAGCGAAACAGGGAAAAATTAGTACTGGTTAAGATAATACTTTTTAATATTATGCATAAAAGCGTTCAAAAATTTTGATTTTTTATATCAGTTAAAGAGTTTTGCCAACTTATAGGTAATGGCTTGCCTGGCCTTTTCTAACCTGTAAAACGGAGGATTTATATGTAAGTTATTTCGCAGATTAATTTCTCTTTGAATTTTATAATGTCAAACTCTATCCTTCTCTGGGTTCTTCCAATCTCTTTCTTAACTCTCTATTCTCTTCTTTCTTTTCAAGTCTTTGGCAAGAAAGACCCCTGCCTATTGCGAGGAAACGTTTGTGATATTTTAGTGCCCAAGCTTGTTGGACTTTCTGTCGTACTTCTCTGATATCCTATGGAATGTTTATCACTTATGTGGGAGGGGTCCCAAAGCTTGTGCAGAGCGCATTACCGAGGTAATTCACTTTGGCATGTAGACTACTTCTATGATCTTTCATTACTATACAAACCATTGTTTAACTCTGATTTTTCTCTTGCTATTTGACGAAGGTATACTGCCTTCAGGAATTACCGTTGTTTTGAAACTTAAGAAAATCATGAATTTTCATTTCACCCTGAAATTGTGCAAAACCTGTTCTTGTTCTTTGTAACACCAAAAACTCATTTTTCATTACAAAATGCAATAATTTTTCTGGCTCCTTTTCCTCTCTTTCAGACAGTTTGCTAAAAATGTCAACTCAAACTTTTCCTTTTTCTCTTTCCCTCCACTAGCATTTTCTTTCAGCACAATTGGCGTTTTACCTTCAAAAACTGAACTTCTGCCCAAACTTTTGCCACAAATTCAACTTTAGATGATTTCAGAGCTACAACAACCCTATAATACCGGAGCTTCAACCCTCCCCCTACCCCAACTAATTTGTCTAAAATTGTAATTTCTTCTAAAGAAGTCCATTTATGCTCTTTCTTAGCTTTACACTAGGAAGATGTACGGTATTGATGCTATCCCTCTTGTGGTTGTCAAAATTTGTGCTTTTTAGCTTGTACCAGGCTTTGGCAAAATATTTTGTCTCGGTCTTTCTACTTCAACCTTCCCTTCTCGATGGAAACGTGCTCTTATATAGCATGTGCCGAAAAGGGGGGGACCTCCAACCCTTCAGGTACCATCCCATTTCTTATCTTAAATCTTCTATTCTTACCTCTGATCGCCAGTATGGCTTTCATAAAAAAAGTTCAACTAGTGATTTTCTTTCCCTTCTCTCTAACTCTTGGTCCTCTTCTCTTCGGCATTTCAGTAAATATTTTGTTGTCGCGCTAGGCATAGCGTAAGTCTCCAGTAGAGTGTTGCACAAATCTTTGATTTTTAAACTTCCCTCTTTTGGAATTTATCCTCTTTGATTTTCTTTCTGGTCGTTCTATAGTAGCTGTTGTAGACTGCCACTGTTCTTCCTTTAAATTTATTAATAGTGGTGCTCCTCAGGGATCTTTTCTAACTCCAACTCTTTTTCTAGTTTTTATTAAAGACCTCACAATTACTTAATCACGAATCCACTCCTGTGCTAATGACTCCACCCTTCATTAATCCTTCCAATTGAAGGACCCCACTCCCAACGGCAATTGACGCAAGAATGGTAGCCTTGAAGCAACTGACCTTTGATCCTTCTCGTATTCCAACTTGGGGCAGAAAAAAATATGGTTGCTTTCAAAGGCTCAGAAATTCAGTTCCTCCATCTCTCTACTCGACATAACTTTCCACACAACTATGACATCTTCGAAAACACAGTGTAAACCTTCGTCTGTCCTTAATTTTCTCGGTGTTTCTTTCATCGTGATCTTTCATAGAAGAAACACATTACTTATTTTTCTAAATAAGCTTATAAGAGGTTGAATGTTCTGAGGCGCTTTCGTAATTTTTTGCAAAACCCTAGTTGCTTGCTCTTTATAGGAGTGTTGTTTGCCCTTTTTCTGGGATTTTTTACTTATACAGCTTTCCTTGAAAAGGTGGGGTTAAGGGATTTTCGTCTTAACTTACGCTCTCACTAATTCTCTCGTCTCTTTCTACTAGTCTGATTGTTGTCATTCTCTCAATACTTTCTCTATTACAACTGACACTGTTCTTCTGAACTCTCTCGTCTCATACATCCTCCATTAAGAAGGGCTCGAGCTACATTCTTTTCTACACAGTTTCCACCTTTCTCTGTCGAACTCTTTAGCAACAGACCTAACAGGTATGTTCAATTTTACATGTATTCAATTGGTAAAATGTGGAACACACACCCTTTACCTATTTTCTCAACTTCCTTTGACTTGCACACTTTCACACGTCGGCCATAAACTGGCTATGGTGGAATTTGATCAGGTTTCCGGTTTTTTCATAACTCTGATGGAATTTGATCAGGTTTCCAGTTTTTTCTCAACTCTGATGGAATTTGATCAGGTTTCCGGTTTTTTCCCAACTCTGATGGAATTTGATCAGGTTTCCAGTATTTTCCCAACTCTGATGGAATTTGGTAGTGTTCTGGCCTTTGCCCACCAGAATATATATATATATATATATATATATATATATAATATATATATATATATATATATATATATATATATATATATATATATATATATATATATATATTAAAAATAATTATCACCAGTAGACCCTGAAACTCGAAAATCATACTGATGATCAGAAAGGAGGGGATGGGATTCCAGATGATCTAAGAAATGTGAGTTGAGAAGGG
The DNA here is from genome assembly GCA_009176605.1 of Armadillidium nasatum. Classification (NCBI taxonomy): domain Eukaryota; kingdom Metazoa; phylum Arthropoda; class Malacostraca; order Isopoda; family Armadillidiidae; genus Armadillidium; species Armadillidium nasatum. The sequence continues at coordinate 27,936 of SEYY01022095.1, read as the reverse complement.
TTTCAAAGATCTTAGAATACAAGTGAGAGCTATAGGGCGATAATTAAAAGGATCAGACTGGCTACCTTTCTTCTGAATAGGTTGGACTAATGCATGCTTTCAACACTGAGGGAAAGTACTAGTATTGAGGTATAGAGAGGAGAGCCAGCTCTGAAGCACACTCCCTTAAAGTGTGCTTTCGAGCTGGCTTCTATTCTCGTTCAACTCTACTCTTTATGCCTTAATACTAACATTTTTCTTCAGTGTTGAAAGCGTGCATATGTTCAGGTGAACTTGAAGAAGCATAGCCATTCTGAACCTTCTAACTATCTTCCTATCTCAAGTCTTTGAAACTATTGCATTCTCTCATTTCCTTGATCATTTGGAATCTTATTTTCTTCTCTCAGATCTTCAGTATGGTTTTCGACGCACGAGGTCAGTTGGTGATATATTTCCTATCTTCCTGATCTGTGGATTTCTACCCATAGGCTTGTGTAGGCTTGTGTGGTGACGCTTGACATATCCAAGTCATTTGATCAGGTATGGCATGGATCACTGCTCTCTAAGTTCCTCTCCTTTGGGTTTCTTCCTTCTCTTTACTTACTCATGTCTACTTTCCTCTCACATTGCTCCACATTAGCTCTTGTTGATGGAGTGACTTCCTCTTTTTTCCCCTATTAATTGTGGTGTTCTTCAGGGTTCATTTATATCACTTACTCTATTCTTACTTTTCATAAATGATCTCAGCTGCACTTACAACTCTGTTCATTTTTATGCAGATGACTCAACTCTCCTTTCTTCTTCTCAGTTCAAATCTATTTCTCATCTTCAACTCTCTAATTCTATTCTTGCTGATATGTAAGGGATATCCCGGTGGGGGCCATTCCAACCTTGTGAAATTCAACTTTCTAAAAACTCAACTTCTTTACATCTCCCTCTATAAAACACCTTCAAACTTTCCTATCATCTTCAATTGCTCTCCCGTCTCACCTATGAACAACATAGACATTCTTGGTTTTAACATAAATAACAAATTATCTTGGAAACTTCATATCACAATGGTTTCTAAGGTGGCTTCAAAGAAACTGGGGGTTCTATTAAGGTTCCAGGAATTTTTTTCTTTTCAGAAGTTACTCCTATTGTATTGGAGTCTTATTTGCTCTTGTGTGGAATACTGTTCACATATTTGGGGTGGTTTCAGTTCCACCCTTCTGAATAGGGTTGAGTCTAGGCTAAAAGACTAATAAACTGTCCTCTACTTTCAAAGTCTTGACTTTCTTTCTCTGCTACATGACGTTTTTGCACTATGTCTTCTCTATAGGTGCTTCAATGGCAGGTACTCAAGGAAGTTGACCTCTTGCATTCCACCGCCATTGCATCGCCTTTTCAGCACAAGAGGTGTCTTATTTGTGCATGAGCAATCTGTGAGTGTTGCAAACTCGAGGCTTGCTCATTACGGTGCCTCCTTTCCAGCCACCTCTGTTCTGTGGAGTTCCCTACCAAGTTAGTTTTTCCTGCTATATTTAATCTTTCTCTTTTTAAAGCCTCAGTCCACACCTACCTTAGTTATATGATTGATATTCGTTAGACTGTGGTGTGTGTGGGTTTCTTTAATGTTTTTACATGTCTCCTTGAAAAAGGGCTTTGATTGTGAGTGCTGGTAACACATAAAATAAAAAATAAAAATTCTATTGACTACTGCAGTTTATTTCTCTGTAAGGAGTAGTCACGGAATAAGCTTGTAAAATGTAATGTGTTAGCATTTTATTCATAGGGTACAATTTTTCTCCTAATTAAAAGTTTCTACCTTCTGATTATTATTCTATTCAAAAGGGGGAACTTTATAGAAAGTTTATTAGGATTCACCTGAGAGATCATCCAACACCTTCAAGGACTTGAATCAGCAACTTTACCATTATTCAACCGTTATGGCATAACCATAAGCATACAAAATAAAGTATTCAAAAAGTTAAGATCAGTGCAATATCTCACAAATGAAAAACAGTTTGAGGGCAAAAAAAAATTTTTTTTTATTAATAATATTTTTTGTTTTTTCTTTAGGAAAGGCTTAAGAAAAAACAAAACATTTGTTTAATATTTTTGTTGTTGTTGTCACACCATTATAAATTTTGTTACTTTTTTTTTTAAAGAAAATCTAAATTATTGTATATATATTTTTTAATTTTAGCTCTTTATTAAAAAAATTATACATAATCAAATACTTGCCTTTCTTTTTATGAAAGTTAAAACTAAAAACACAAAATAACTTCAAATTTAATCAAAATTGATTAAATTTGAATCTTTTGCTTAAAGTGGAATTGGAAATTATTTTTTTATTTTATCATCATATCATTTATGATTTCATTTTTGATAGAGTACTTTTTTTTTTTTAAAACATAAATCTTATTCATCATTCCATTTTATTTTTTTTTACATAAATCTTATTCATCATTCCATTATTTTTGCATTTACAAATTTACAGGTTTTTACTGAAGACTGCATGCGACAATATTTGATGCTCTTTAATTCACTTTGGAAAGCCAAGCATATGGAATGTATTCTTTCAGCAACATGGAAACAGCAAGCAGCGACATCAAAGTTGTGTCGGGATTTACCTGGTAAACTTATCTTACTTATTTAATTTACTTCAAATTCAGTATATTAAGTGATTATTGTTCGCCATATTGAAATCATTATTGAACATTTAAAATAGGTTTTCTCTGCCTTTATATATATATATATATATATATATATATATATATATATATATATATATATATATTATATATATATATATATATATATATATATATATATATATATATATATATATATATATATATATATATATATATATATATTTATTTTTTTTATTTTTATTTTTTATTTATTTTTTTTTTTTTTTTACACAACACCACCACTCACGGGCAGAGCCCTTTTCATGGAGGGGGCACACACAGAGGAAGAAAAGTCACTCAAACACACACCTAACGCACATCCCTCAGGTGGGCACAGACGGAAGTCTTGAAGAGTGGAAGATTAAATGCAGGAGGAAAATTAGATGATGGTAAAGAGTTCCACAGAACAGAGGTGGCTGGAAAGTAGGAAGAACCACAACGAGCTAGCCTTGGGTTTCCCACTTCCACACAAAATTGGTGCGGAAGCAGGGCACGACTTGTGCAACGAGGAGGACGCATTGGTGGAGGAATGCGAGAGGTCAATTTATATAAAAAATCGTATATAAAAAATCGCAACACACACAAGCACATATCGAATTCCTTTACCTAGCATTGAACCAAATACTTTTCAGCCAAAGTCCAATACTTTACCAGTGTCCCATATAAACAAAAAATATATATATATATATATATATATATATATATATATATATATATATATATATATATATATATATATATATATATATATATATATATATATATATATATATATATTTTTTTTTTATTATTATATAATGAAAATATAATAATAATATAATATTATATATATATATATATATATATATATATATTATATATATATATATATATATATATATATATATATATATATAATATATATATATATATATATATATATATATATATATATATATTATTCAGAACTCGGAGATGCCTTGCATTGCATTCAGTTGCTTCTTACTGAAATGATTCATTTAGTTCAGCAAATGGCTTACTATATGACTTTTGAAGTTTTAGAATGCAGTTGGCATACTCTTACAAGTAATTTGACTATGGCTCAAAGTCTTGATGATGTTATAGAGGCTCACGCACAATTTTTGAAAAGAATTGTCTCGGGGGCTCTCCTCGATGAAGACTCCAGGGTAGGAAAAATTATTATTATTTTCATTATTGTTATTATTATTTTATTAATTAAATATATTTTGTCTACGAAAATTCCTAAAAAAAAATTTAATAAATTGGTAGGAAGTAATCAATTTTAAAGTAGAAATCTTGTTAGTTCCATATTGGAATCAAAGCCATTAGAACTCATTTAAGAGAATTGGGGAGAGTAGGAAAATTATTGTCATATTTTATACAGATTGCTCAACTCCTACCCATGTTATCCTTAACATAGTTCAATTTCGTAGTGCTAATTACATTTAAAAATGGTTGCATGTAAGTTCTGGATTTTAAAGCAATTAGTTTAGGATATTCTTATGCTTGAACGAACACTATAGATAATTTCCTTTTGTTTTATAACCTACTCAAAACAATTTAGATCTTTATATTATTCTTCTTTTAGTATTTTTGCTATATATATATATATATATATATATATATATATATATATATATATATATATATATATATATATATATATATATAATATATATATATATATATATATATATATATATATATATATATATATATATATATATATATATATATATATTAGGATAGGCATTTAAAACCTTGCCCAATAAAACTTCCTGTAAAAAAAAAAAAAAAAAATGTACTCACCAGTTTTATTTTGCTATATTTTTGTAATTTTGAGGAAAAATTCAAATTAATAATAAAATTTGATAAATGTTCACGTAATTACACAGTATATTGGTTACAATTATTGTCATAATGATTTTGCATTTGCCGAGATAAGAAAGATGTGATTCTCAAATGTATTGAAGCTTATTTACATGTGGAGCTCTAAATCAAGCAAATAAAATAAAAAATATGAAAACATTATCCTTTTAAATAGGATAGTAAAATTATTTTGTTTGTATATAGCATCAAATAATAAGCCAAATTCAGATTTATTTCCTAATTCTTTGTGTATTTCGATGAGTTTCGGCCCCTTTTCAGCTCCCACTTTATTCCATACAAGACAAATGTTTTAACATTGAGCTTGCAGGGTAGCATTGAATTGTCACAAAAAATCACAGACCTCCTCTGCAAGTTTAGTATCTTATTTATAATTTTAAATTTAAAAGCTTCTTCCAGCTGGAAAGATTCAAGTTTTGGGTAATATTTTTGTCAAACGCATGAACAGAGAAGACTCACGAGGCTCTCAGCTATAATTTATTGTAATGTATTATAATAAAAAATGAAAATTGCTGATGGTAATAATTTAGTATACTATCCAAGTGCCATCATTTTAAAAATGTAACGACGATTCATAAGCAAAAAATAGAGAAAATATTTCTGGGTTTGAATCAAAGTTTCTGTATCTGAGCCAGAAGGTATAAATCAAACACAAGATTGCTTCTTTTCCAAATTTTGAGGTGTTTTTGGAAGATTGTGAAGGTCACTTTTGATGAAATCAAGGATCTAGTTACAGGTCAGGTCAGGGCATCTTACCAAACTCATAAAACTGTTCTCAGATTACTTTCTAGAACTTGATTTATATTCTAGAAGAGTCTGAAGCTTTGGTAGAGGCACTTCTTAATCTTTCTATGACTCATTGAATTTCAGAACAATGCAGATCGTGACATTTTTTCAAATATTACGAGCTGCAAAGTATTCCGAAACTGACCATGAGACAGCTAAAAATACTGATTTCATTTATAATAATCAATTTTTCTTATGTTGAACCTCTTTCCAATAATCTCGGCTTCCAATTTAGAAATATCTTACTCAAACATTTTCTACAATGTAACTTTCTCAATCTCCTTTATCAATAGCAACTCAATCGATAACTATTTCAAGCTTAAACAAAATATTCACGATTGTTTGCGTCTTGCGTAAATAAATACAATTGAGCCGATTAAATGTTAACTATGTGTCAAAACTAGCTTGAATTTACTGATACGAGCCTTCAAGCATATAAACATTCCCTTTCATATTAATATTCCTATATCATAACCATAAAATTTAGTTATAAAAGATGATTCAAATCTCACGAAACATCCCATATCTTGCCAGAAGTTTCCTATTCTTCAAAATGCTTTTGCTAACGAAGCATTGAAAATTTCGAAATCCTTGTATATAAAAATACTTGAACCCACACTTAATGTCTATTATTTTTCTTTGGCACTTCTAATTGTTTGATATGTCTTTTCTTCTTCTTTTCAATTTCTTTTCCTCTTCCCCTTTTTATTTATTGTTTTGTCTACTTTTTCCCCAGTCCTGTAACTTTTCAGTTCTTGTTAATAAAAAATTCTTTTACCTTTCATATTTACTAAAACTATTTACAATTTTTAGGTTTTACATATTTTAATTATTTAAATTTAGTTAAACAATTAGTACGTTTAAATTAATGTCATTAACTTTTTGTTTATTCTATTCTTTGTACCGAAGGTCTATTGATTTAAATACGAAATGTCTAAATTAAAATGAATTAATGTTTTCCTCGCCAGTATATATATATATATATATATATATATATATATATATATATATATATATATATATATATATATATATATATATATATATATATATATATATATATATATATATATATATATATATATATATATATATATATATATGAGGAATAGAAGAACCAGAGCTCTGTAGAACATTTTATTAGGTGAACGTTTCGAGAATAAGCGTCTCTTCTTCAGGATCTGTTAAGATGATGTTAAAATTACTTTTAAAATCAGACGGAATAAAATATTGTACAATATATGAAATTTTTTTTTATAAAAAACAGTTTTTAAAACAGTGCAAAAAAATTGGCACGAATGGTGAAAATAAATTATTTTTTGAAATGTAACGTTGGTAGCACTATGCCCCACCTCCACGAGCGCTGCAGCGAACATAGAAAAGTATCACCGTGTACTGGAAAAAAATCTATCTAATCCTTCCAATTCTAATATCAGAGAAATCACCTTAAAACGTCAACACCAGTCAAACTCATCCAATTTCAAAATAATAGCACAAATCAACCACTCATTAGATTTACGTATTTTAGAATCATTTTATATAACCACTCTCAAACCATCATTAAACACCGACAATAGTGCTATAAGAACTTTAAAAATGTAGTTTTGTAATAATTAACATGTCTGACAGTTTTTTAGGTGAGATACTTTTTTACATTTCAAATAATTTATTTTCACCATTAGTGCCCATTTTTTAGCAGTGTTTTAATAAGTGTTTTTTACAACAAAAAAAATTTATATATTGTACATTATTTTAATATTTATTTTATTCCGTCCGATTTTAAAAGTAATTTTAATATCGTCTTAATAGATCCTGAAGATGAGAAGTTTATTCTCGAAACTTTGACCTAATAAAATGTTCTTAGAGCTCTGGTTCTTCTATTCCTCATAAAAATAAGATTCCCTAAACATAGAAACCGTAATGATATATATATATATATATATATATATATATATATATATATATATATATATATATATATATATATATATATATATATATATATATATATATATATATATATATATATATATATATATATATATATATATATATATATATATATATAAGGGTGATTCAAAATTATGGTAAAAATTTTTGGTAACTGATAAGACATGCAAAAATAAAGGTAAAAGATCCTATAAAGGTATGACGTAATGTCTGTCTGTATGTGTTTGTTACTAAATATTTTGTATCTACGAAACCAAGTAAGTTACAAACTCTAAATTTGGGATTGTTTGTAACTCATTGACTGTGTGTGTCTCTTACGTGTTTATTTCGTTATTGAATATGGAACGTAATTACCACGTGTATTCATACTCTGAACTAGCTGACATGCATTTAATGTATGGGATGGGACGCTGCAATAGTTCTGCAGCAAGACGTTTGTACCAAGAGAAATATCCCAACCGAATTTGTCCAAGCGCAAGGTTTTTTGCCACTATTGATCAACGCCTGTCGGAAACAGGTTATATGCAGTCCAAAAAGCACACTAATGTAGGCAGACCCCGATCTACTAGGACTGTTGATTTAGAAGAATTAGTTCTTAATGAAATATCTGAGCATCCTGAAAAGAGCACGCGAGAATTGTCACTACAGTTTAATTCGAACCAATCTAGTATTTGGAGGTTACTGCACGAGCAATAGTTACACCCGTACCACGTCCAACAAGTGCATACTCTATTGCCACGTGACTATGCCCCTCGTGTTGTTATTTGTCAATGGTTTTTGGACAAATGTATTGACCCAAACTTTTTATCGAAGGTTTTATTTACCGACGAAGCTCACTTTACAAGACAGCTATCGTTAACGTTCATAACGAACACATTTAGGAAGGCGAGAATCCTCATGCCATCAAACAGAATCGTTCACAACATCAGTTTTCAGTAAACATTTGGGCAGGAATTTTAAATGATCATCTACTTATGTTCTAGCTTCCTCCCAGGCTTAATGATATAATCTACTTAAACTTTTTGAAACATTAGCTCCGTACCTTGCTTGATGATGTACCTCTTCAGTTGTGCCATATCATGTGGTTTATGTATGATGGGGCTCCTGCACACTTTAGTGCTGCAGTTCGTGAACACCTGAATGACATCTTTCCCAATCAATGGATAGGTCGAGGTGGCCCAGTTCCGTGGCCAGCAAGGTCACCAGACCTAAATCCTTTGGATTATTACCTTTGGGGACATTTAAAGACCTTAGTGAACTCTTTTCCAATCGACCGTTGAAGACCTACGATTAAGGGTTATGAATGGAATTGAAACGATCAAACAGACTCCTGGAATATTTGAACGGTCCAACAATCGATGAGAAGACGCCTGAACTCGTGCATTGGGAGCAACGGAGGTCATTTTTAACATCATCTTTAGTCTTTTGACATCATTTGTAGGTGCTTTAGATACAGTAGTGTGTATGTTGTACAAAATTAAACTTATCATACAATAATAATATGTTCATTTACACTTGCTTTTCCGAATGAGTTATTCGTACCTCAAATACTTTTAACGTCAGCCAATTTTTAAATTTAGAGTTTGTAACTTACTTGCTTTCGTAGATACGAAATATTATAGTAACAAAAATACATACAGACAGCCAGACGGAAAACTAAGCACATTATGTCATACTTTTATAGGAACTTTTACCTTTATTTTTGCCTGTCTTATCAGTTACCAAAAAATTTTACCTTAATTTTGAATCACCCATATATATATATATATATATATATATATATATATATATATATATATATATATATATATATATATATATATATATATATATATATATATATATATATATATATATATATATATATATATATATATATATATATATATATATATATATATATATATATATATATATATATATATATATATATATATATATATATTCTGTGTTGTGTTAAAGGAAATAAGAACACATTTGCGAATACTTTATGATTTGATGGTTCGACTAGAAAATTTACAAGAAAAATTATATTATGCCGTTGTTAATGAATTAAATGCTAGAAAAACGGCACACAAGGATCTTAAGGTGTGTATATATATATATATATATATATATATATATATATATATATATATATATATATATATATATATATATATATATATATATATATATATATATATATATATATATATATATAGTCGTAAACTTAATTTGTAATTTGCAAACAGTAGTGATATTTAGCAGGACTTAATTATCTTACACATATAATTATACTCTTAAAGAACATTTGTTTACGTTCATGCCTTATAATAACAATCTAACCTTTCAGGACCAATCAGAAACAGGAAATGCAAGATCAGATTCAGAATTAAAAGAAAGAGAAGAAATGAGACGGATTAATTTTTCATCAAAATTTGTTTCTGACTTTCGTTCAGAGTTGTTCATTTTAAAGGAGTCTTACCAAGTGAGTTCTTTTTAAGCCAATTTAATTTTCATTAAAATCAGGTAATGTACAAGCGCACAAATCTCTTCCTGCAGAGAGGTTGAATATTTATTTTTTTGCACCAGGGCAAGTCGGCTTAGAGGTCTTGGTGGCGCCAACCCCATCACTGGAGGCCACCAACTCCCAGGTGGTGATGGGGAAGGAGTGAATGAGGGGCTATATTTGGAATCCGCACCTCTTGGATTCTCCGAGGCAGATTTATGTTTTGCCATTTTGATTAATTTAATAGGTAATGCAAGTGTAAGCGTTTGTAAATTTGTAGAACACATGTGAAGAAGGAGGAAAGTTGGAGCATAGGCACTCCAGTGTGAGTCAAGGGTACACTAGAGACCCTCTGAGAAGATGAAACGCGAAAAGGAACGAACCAAAGGGCAACGAAGTGAAACGGAATGGTCTAGCCCCTCCTATCACCCCGTGTGTTAAAGCCCAGTGGGGGTTACTTTCATCGCCTCGGACTGCGCTACGTTCTCTCTCTCTCTCTCTCTCTCTCTCTCTCTCTCTCTCTCTCTCTCTCTCTCTCTCTCTCTCTCTCTCTCTCTCTCTCTCTCTCTCTCTCTCTCTCTCTCTCTCTCTCTCTCTCTCTCTCTCTCTCTCTCTCTCTCTCTCTCTCTCTCTCTCTCTCTCTCTCTCTCTCTCTCTCTCTCTCT
>SEYY01022095.1:0-5000 GCA_009176605.1 Armadillidium nasatum | reverse complement strand
TTACTTCACGTCTTACGAAAGGCTACAAACAAAGTAAAAACAAAACACTTAACTTACATATTTACTATATATATATATATATATATATATATATATATATATATATATATATATATATATATATATATATATATATATATATATATATATATATATATATATATATATAATCCTAGTATCTTATCTGAAATAAATATTCAAGAACAAAAGTTCATAAATAGTAATAAAAATAATAATAATAATAATTATAATAATAATAATAATAACAATAATAATAAAGATAAAAATAAAAAAAAAAAAAAAAAAAAAAAAAAAAAAAAAATAATATATATATATATATATATATATATATATATATATATATATATATATATATATATATATATATATATATATATATATATATATATATATATATATATATATATATATATATATATATATATATAATATATATTTTATATTAAATTTAATTAATATTTTATTTTTATTATATATATATATATATATATATATATATATATATATATATATATATATATATATATATATATATATATATATATATATATATATATATATATATATATATATATATATATATATATATATATATATATATATATATATATATATGATGACGAAAGTAATTTTTAAAATAGTTTCGAGGTTTATTCGTATATTCATTTACATATATTTTATTTTTATTTTTTAAATATTTTTATATTTTCGGCATTTATTTTTATTTATTTAAATTTATTTCTTTTTTTACATTATCATTAATAATTAAAAAAAAAAAAAAATTAAACTCGCAAACAATAAGTTGAGTTTTACTTTACATTTTTTTTCTTTCTTTTTAAATACATTAGACAGTAGTCTCACCATCAAGACCTATATAATATATATAATATATATTATATATATATATATATATAATATATATATATATATATATATATTATATATATATATATATATATATATATATATATAATATTAAAAAATAACAATAATAATAATTAGTGCTTGAACTATTGATGAGATTTTATGAGCGACTCTTATAAAGGTGTTTCATGCAACAAATTTAAATACAATTTTTAAATCATTCAAAGGCAAAAAGAATAAACAAAGTAAGTAATATTTTTAACTTATATATATATATATATATATATATATATATATATATATATATATATATATATATATATATATATATATATATATATATATATATATATATATATATATATATATATATATATATATATATATATCTTTCATTGTAAGTATAAATAGAGATGAAGCTTTGCTGCAATAAGAAGAATATTCTTATATTAATTTTACAGTCTAAATTTAAGACTTTTCAATCTTTTTCAATAATTAATCTAAAATACTGCGAAAAAAAGGAAAAAAAAAAAAAGGAGCAAATTAATTAACATTGAAATTTTTTTTTATCAAAAACCTTTTTAATAAAAATTTTTCATTCTATTTGCAAATTTTTAAATGTTTAATCTGTCCACTTTTAAAAAAGTTTTCCTTTTAAGAAAATATCCAAACATGAAGTAACTTTTTTTTCCCCACATCCAAATTTCCACTTATACATTTACTCCTCAAAACTTTCTCTCTCTCTCTATATATATATATATATATATATATATATATATATATATATATATATATATATATATATATATATATATATATATATATATATATATATATATATATATATATATATATATATATATATATATATATATGTGTGTTTGGTTGAAATTTTGTGTTAATAATTTAAAAAGTTATGTTGTTTCTCTTAGTTAAAATGTCGAGTTAATATTTCATTGTAAATTGAATTTCAAATGAAATCAAAGTTAAATTTTTGATTTCTTTTAAAAAGATTAAAGAAAATTTTATTTTTATTAATATAATTATTAACATTCATGTTTATACTCTTCATCTTAAACATTTAAATATCATGTTAAATAAATAAATTTAGCGTGTGTCATTTTTCATTCATTTCACTTTTAACATAAAATAGTTTATCAAAAAAATTTTTTTTCTCTACAATTGTACTTTTTAAAGTCAATTTTTATCTACTTTTATTATATAGAGTAAATATATTAACAGTCCACTAAATACAAAATTTAACCCCTAAACATCTACACGTTCCTCAACTTATTTCCGTATGTACAATATATATATATATATATATATATATATATATATATATATATATATATATATATATATATATATATATATATATATATATATATATATATATATATATATAATATATATAATATATAAAATAAAATGAGCAACAAAATAAAAGAATTTTGTCGAACTTTTTCAGATTAACTTCTCTTATGAAGCTAAAGTTGATTAAAAAATAAAAGTTACTTAAAACAGAGACCAGCTCCAAGGAAAGCGATTAAAATGATCGTTTAGTTGTTTGTTTGCTTTAATCGCTTTCCTTGGAGCTGGACTCCATTTTAACTTTTTACTTTTTAACAATGGCTCGATAAGAAAACTTTTAAATTCTTTTATTTTACAACTTGGTTATTTTAGGTTTTAAATATGCGCTTACTGGAGAGAAATATATATATATATATATATATATATATATATATATATATATATATATATATATATATATATATATATATATATATATATATATATATATATATATATATATATATATATATATATATATATATATATATATATATATATATATATATATATATATATATAACCTAAATTTTACTACATTTAATGTTTTTTTTCATACTATTCAAACTTTCCTTACTTCGATACTGAAAATTCTATGCTTGAAAATATAGCTAATAAACAATGGTAATCCACCTGATTATTTCTTTATTATTATTATTATTATTAAGAATACTGGAAATCAAATAAATAATAATAATAATCATAAAATAGCGATTATTGAGCACTGGAATGATCATAAAGAAATATCATTAATGCCTATTGAAAAAACTTTAAATATCATATAATGTGTTACCTTTCTATCGAATAGCAAAAGAGCTACATGTGAAATCATTTGATTAAGCTTTTAGATATTATGCTTAAATGTGACGACAACACAAAGATAAACCTTCCAAAAGTCATGTTTGAGCAAAAGATGATGAGCGAGATGAGTTTGGATGACTCACGAAGTAAGTCACTCCCTACTCAAACGCGTGTAACAATGGACGGTGGAGTGAAGAAGTCTTTTCTTTTTCTTTTTTATAAGCGAGATTTCTTACTTGACACAAGCTGCCTCATTTAATTTAAGATTAGGGAATAGTCTTATTAAGAAGAATAGCTTTCAATATCTGTCCACTATATTCTTTCTCTCGATTAGCCAGTAGGGAACAAACATTATTGCCCAACTTTCACTTATATTTTTTTTTAAGGTAGAACTTATTTTACTTTAATATTTTGTTTATTATATTTAAAATTTTTTATGCATATCTCGTTCAAAATATAAAACAAATATGCTACGTTTTCACTATTTATGCATATAAATATTAAAGCGTATTTTATATATATATATATATAATATATTATATATATATATATATATATATATATATATATATATATATATATATATATATATATATATATATAATAATATATATATATATATATATATATATATATATATATATATATATATATCCTTATACTAGTCTTACCATTAAAAAAGTATATATAATTCCAACATCTACAGACAACTTCTATAAGTAATTTGTAAATTTATTATTATTATTATTATTATTATTATTATATATATATATATATATATAATATATATATATATATATATATATATATATATATATATATATATATATATATATATATATATATATATATATATATATATATAATATATATATATTTCATGTTTATATATATATAAATTACTAATATATATATATATATATATATATATATATATATATATATATATATATATATATATATATATATATATATATATATATATATATATATATATATATATATATAAAGTATGTTTAGAATTAAACTTAATTAATAAATAAGAGTGGGCTCCCAAGCTGTATATTATCAGTGCTTGTACTCTTGGTATAGGCCTTGGGTTATGACTTCTGCAGAGCTCGTCGTGGAATGAGTTTCGGCAGACTGCTTGGGATTATCGTCTTGTTGGTACTCGTTGTTGTTATCTGAACCATCATCCGAAGAAGAGTAACAATGTTCTGTTGGCGAAGAGGCCTCAAAACGAGAGGCTTCATACCGTGTAACTGGGAGAGCTTCTTCACTAGCCGAACGGGGGAGAGCGGATGGAGGTCGCGGTTGGTATTCGTCACTGCAAGAGAGACGCTGAGATCACTTGGGGCGAGGAGGCAGTGAACGCATGTCCGAATGTGCTCGCGCTGCCCGAATGTGAGGAACCCGGCGTAGCCGAGAACAGGTAGGTGGTGGAAATGTGTTTGAGAATGCAGAATAGTTAGAAGTATTAGGAGGAGGGGGAGGAGGAGGTGGTGGGGCTGGAATAGACAATAGAGAATGGTCTAATGCCTTACAACTATTAGTAATGTGATGTTCATGATCGTGATGATGAAAATGATAATGATAATGATAACTGTAAATTTGGTTATGGGAATTCTCTAAAGAAGCTTTGTATATTTCCGACGGAACCCGAAGAAAGGGAAGAATGGGAACGAGGAACATTTTCCAAAGACATTCCTTTTGATTCGAGAGAAGGGTGTGACTTTACAGAATTCTGTTTTGATTTACTGTTGATTTTTTTTATTGTAGGTGCTGTTGTAGTTGTGGCTGAAGCTTGTGTTGTTATTGATGTTGCTTTTGTTAATGGAAGTTGTGGTAATAATGAGGAAGGTGTTGTCTCTGATTTTAATTTTGTCTTTGGAATTTGTTTTGTGTTTTTTGATAATATTGGGTTAATTTTTTGTGATACAGAAAACAGCTGGGGCTTACTG
>SEYY01022094.1:0-16502 GCA_009176605.1 Armadillidium nasatum | reverse complement strand
TTTATAATACTAGTTCTTAATTATTTAAAAATAGAGAGATACATTAACAAAAAATAAAACCATATATATATTTATAGTTTTTCTAAAATAAAAAGTTGGCAATTTAGGGCAATGCCCTATTTGGGGAGGTGAACTTTGAAGGTAATTTAAACCTAAGTTCAGTATGGAGGATCGAACCAGAACCTTCAAGTACGTGAGTCGTTCTACTGTTATGGCACAGTAGAAATATATTTTATGGCTCGATTTAATAGTTCTACAAAGTAATAAAAGTAAGAAAGAGCAGAAATTTCATCTTTAGAACTTTTGAAGAAATTACAATATTAAGCATAAGTAAAAAGGAGAAGGAGTTTGAAAGAACACAATCATCCAAATTGAACTTAAGAAAGTGAGTGAAGATGAGGAAGGTGAATAACTAAAAATTTGACTCAAGAGTAAAAAGGAGAAAAAGAAAAGGTAAAGTGCCAGAAATAGCAGGAAGGACCAGAAAGATTGCATTTTCAACAGAAAGTTTTTGAAGGAATGAATAGATTTTGTGCAATTTAGAATGAAGTACAAGTTTCGCAAGTTTGAAAAATTTCATTCTTAAAGGCGTGACCCTATGATGAATAACTTGAGAAAAGTCATACAGTTATCTCAAGAATTGAGAATTTCAACTGAAGAATAAAAAATTTGATAGCACCTTGAAAGAAATACAAAATCACCAATTACTCACTGCAAAATTCAGGGAACCTATCCCTATAAAATCATTAAACAATCTAAGGCAAATGGCGGTGTCCAAACAATGTATCTCAACACTCACTGTAATATCTCATCATTGAAGCAAAATTTGAGAGGTCTTTCCACACAAATTCACCTTACATGTCTGACTCTCTGACCTAAGACCTAACAGAGATGCTCATTCTTACACATACTCTAATCGTAAGGTTTGGAACAATTTTCCAACATTCTTTGACTTTCACACTTTCAAACGTTGAATATTTGGGTCGTGTCGGCCTTTGTTTTCAATATTGAATTACATTCCCAAACTAAAATGGATTTCAATAGGACTATCCTTTTACCAACAGAAGTGAAGAAAAAAAAGTAATTCATGGAGTTTGATAAAAGAAAATAATCTTAAAACTAATACAAAGAACAATTACTACAACTAATTAAAATGGAACAATTAGACATACCTGTTTCTAATATAACGTGGCCTTGGAGTAACTGCTAGGGATGGAGACCTGGAGTATTTTTTCTTGTAATATCGCTCCCTAGAGTGAGATCTCGACCTAGACCTCGAGATAGATCTTTTGTGAGATCGTTTAGCCTTTTTACGAGCACGTCTACTTGGAGATCTGGACTTGCTTCTACTACTCCCATTCGACTTCCGTCTGTAAATTAATACTTCTATATTGCACATTCTTAAATTTGTTCATACTTAAATATAAATCAAATATATAAAAGATAATAATTTATGACAAAATTAAGAAACGATAACATACCTTTCAGAGCATGACCGTTTTCTTCGTCTTGATGACGTGGCATTGCACTCTGATGGAGAACTGCTTTTTGATGATGAATTGCTCTTTGAGGAAGAACTGTTCTTTGAGGGAGAAATGCTCTTGGAGGAAGAAGAGCTCGTTGAGAGAGAACTGCTCTCTGAGGAAGAACTGCTCTTTGAGAGAGAACTGTTATTTGATGGTGAACTGCTCCCAGATGCTGAACTAAATGATGAAGCCTCCTCAGAACTGACTACATCACTAACAGCCTTCTTCCGCAAACGAGCCTCTTGCAGTTTAAGTCTTACTTCTTCAACTTTGGTCTCCAATACTTTTAATTTTGTCTGTGTGTAAAAGATAAACAATAATCAATATATCATCCATTAAGCACAAGATCTCATTCTTATTCTATGAAAATATTTTTCAATTAATCTTTCACCTAATAAATGAAGTTAGAACTAAAAAATTTATTTTTCTATACAATAGTTTATTACACTCTAAATTTCAAGAATATATTCCTAATGTTTAAAAAGATGTTAAAGCTTAAATTTAAAATTAAAAATTGGCTTTATGAGTTCAAAAAATAAATTAATAAAAATAATACACATTACCTTTTTTCTGGTATAAAGTTTCATAATAGATGCTGCTATTTTCTCAATGTCTGACAAGTTGACTCCGAATACATGGTACCATGGAGGATTTTCAGGAAGGGGGATTTTGAGTTGTCGCCCAGCCAGCCATATACAGCTACAGGCAATAGTTTCAGGAGAATACCTCACACAGACATCAGTTCTTAAGGAATCATTCATAAAATTCCTGAAATTAAAAAAGAGAAACATTGTTGGTCTCCCTAACCTCTAACCTAATCATCTATAAACATATATAACACTTTAAATGATGGTTAGCTTTACATTTAGTTGGCTAAAAAGTTATACATTTTATTAAAAATTTCTACACTGAATACTATCATTTCAACTATTTACACAAAAAATTTTAAAAAAAGTCATCCCAAATAATCTCTTCCGGCAATCATATAATTGAAAATAGTAAAGTAATCAAATTGAAAATAGTATAGTAATCTAATTGAAAATAGTAATCTTGTTGTCCTCTTAGAACATGACCTCAGTAGATCAACAATGAGGAATAGTTGAGGTCTTCAATTGAAACAAACACACACAAGTCTTTCTTTCTTTCTTTCTCAAACTTTATAAAATCAACATTAAAACTTATTTGATACACCTCAAAGTAGACTCAGTTTCCAACACATGTCCCATACATCCAAAACATAATAACTAAAATAATAATAATAATAATATATATATATATATATATATATATATATATATATATATATATATATATATATATATATATATATATATATATATATATATATATATATATATATATATATATATATATATATATATATATATATATATATATATATATATATATATATATATATATATATATATATATATATATATATATATATATATATATATATATATATATATATATATATATATATATATATATATATATATATATATATACGAGGGGAGTCAAAAAGTTCTCAAAAGCAAAAAATATAGTACATTTGTCTAAGAACTTTTTGACTTCCCTTTCGTGTATATATATATATATATATATATATATATATATATATATATATATATATATATATATATATATATATATATATATATATATATATATATATATATATATATATATATATATATATATATATATATATATATATATATATATACTGTTAATTAAGCAGATTTCTGGTCTTTCAATGTTTAACAAGACTTTAGTTATAAATATATTCATATGTTAATTTTCCAATATATTGAAGAACCAAAATACTATATATATATATATATATATATATATATATATATATATATATATATATATATATATATATATATATATATATATATATATATATATATATATATATATATATATATATATATATATATATATATATATATATATATATATATATATATATATATATATATATATATATATATATATATATATATATATATATATTCACGTTAAAATGAATGTTTGAAGTAGATCAAAATAATCAGTTTGTTGAGGTGATAAATATTTAACACATTGGACTTAATATTGCAAATCTTTCACTAAATATTTGACATTTCACTTTGTTTCTTCACCTTCACAATCTTTATCAATTTAAACTATGGATATTTATTATTTATTCTTTTAAAACTAAAAATAAACACAAAATAAGTATCAAACCTCCAAAGACATTTTAGTGAAGAGAGAGAGAGGCGATGTTCTCAAGATTCTTGGCAGGAATTCCAACGATGGTATCATTTCTTGTTTTCCCAAGAGACAGAGAAATAGACAGGACTCATAGTCATGGTGGGGTGAGATCTGTCGCAGAGTTACTCCATCAACAACACAACTTTTCGTTCCATTTTTCTCTAAGGTAAAAAATATAACAATATCAATAAAAACCTAAACTAAAAACTTAATTTACAATCATGTGACTATTAGTGGGTTTCTGTGGTTCTTCTATGGCAAGAAATAACATGAAACTTATTACCTATATTTAGTAAATTAAAATAGTAAATATTTTATAACAATTTTGATAAATATATATATATATATATATATATATATATATATATATATATATATATATATATATATATATATATATATATATATATATATATATATATATATATATATATATATATATATATATATATATATATATATATATATATATATATATATATATATATATAAAAGCAACAGCTGTTAAAGAAATAGGAGAGGAAAGAGACTGGACATGAGAAGTTTAGAAGCTTAAGTTTTCTAAGAGACTCTATCAAAAACTTTGGTATGTCCAGAACTAAAGCAAAAGATTCACTGTAATGACAAACAGCAGAAGAGAGAAAATATCACCACAGTAGAATGCTATTTATGGAAGCCATATTGGCAATCAGATATACGATTAGAGATTTTAAAATGTTTACAAATCTTCCATTTAATGATAAGATTCAAAAACTTCAGAAAAAAAAGTTAAAGCTATAAGACTATAGTTTAAGGGCTAAGAGGGATCTCCCACTTTCAGTACAGGCTCATTAAGTGCATGCCTCCAGCCAGAAAGGTTAAATTGATGGGCATAAACAAAACAATTCACCAAAAGAAGGTACAAGCTCAGAATTACAAATTCTAAGAACCATTGGCGGGATACAATAATGAGTGCACACCTTAGTATTAAGCTGAGAGAGAACAAAAATGACATTTTTAGAAGAAATTAAGAAATATTGTTCATGAAACAATTGGAATGAGATAGAGGATTAGAAATACATCGGGAGTCATTTAAACCGCAATTAGAAGCAATGGAATGAGCAAAAGATTTCAACTTTAGTAGAAGCTAAGAAATCTGTAGTGTCATTAGAAATCAAATGTGGAGGAAAAGAGGAAGAAGCAAAGTTGCAGTTTACATTTTTATCAAAATATCAGAAGGATTATTTATTTTCTAAAGAAGACTTTATAGGGTTATGTAGAAAGGATTTTGCACGATTCCAGAATGAAATAAAAGAATGAGATTATAAAGTTTGAAGATGACAATAACTCCTGAACAGTGCTAAAGCATAAGAGTGAATAAAGATTAACCAAGGCTTAAGAGGAAAAGAGAATAGAATGTACAACCTCCATGCCAGAGAGAATCACCTCAGTTATGTTCTCTGTGCATTCAGAGGAAGTAGTAATAATCTTAAAAGGGAAATCAAAGAACTCTGACCAAAACTCCAAACAGTGAGCAGTACTGAAGAGACAAAAATGTTTCTGCATGATAGGCTGGGATCTTTCTTGCAAAAGATATGAATAGATAGAACAAGATGTAGTATCAAAAGGGTGATCAGAAGAACCAAAAGACTGAAAGAGTTTTACAGTATAAGAAGGAATAGAATTAAGGTTTTGTTTAAGAGTGATGATTTCCTCTATCATTAATATGTGAGATGAAACGTGGGTTTATTATGACCCTACCACACATTCATTCTCACCAAAAAAAGGAATATCATCTATGGTCTCTTGAGTAAAAAAACTGTCCCATCAGCAATGGAAATCAAACACAGTGTTTTGGAATTGAAAAGAATCATTCACGCTGAACTCTTCGCACAAGTAATGAGGATCAATTCTGAACAATACTGATACCTTGGAAATTCCCAAGCAATACATTCACAGTTTAGGACCTAAAAGGAAGAATAACTTTTTTCATCATGGCAACACATGATCACACAAAAGTCATCAATATGACAAAAACAGCGAGAAATAAAATTGAGGCACTGTTCAAACCCAGAAACCTTTCCCATTCAATAAATCCTACACAAAGGTTCTACAAGAAATAGATGAAATGGTCTTACATCTCTGAAGATGGGGAGGTTACAAATGAGATAAATGGCTTACCAAAGGTAAATATCAAAAACTCTTCCAGAAAAAGCAGCTTTAAGCAGTTAGGTAAATTTCACGAAAATTTTGCTCCCGGATTATTGGATGAGTCAATACTCAGACAGAAACCAACCAGGGTCTTGAGTGAAAGGAAAAAATACCAAAAGATGAAGAAGAATCAAATAGTTATGATTAAAGCATCATTCTGATATATATATATATATATATATATATATATATATATATATATATATATATATATATATATATATATATATATATATATATATATATATATATATATATATATATATATATATATATATATATCAAATCCAGAAAGTAAGCTCCAATTTTAAATTTAAATACTGCCTCTAGAAAACTGTTGTTGTTGTGGTGTTCATGCATGGTGGGTTTTGTTGGAAAGCTATTGCTGACATTTTTAATAAATTCAGGCAATATAAACTCTATAAAGGGGGGGGAGGGGAGGTGGGTGTTTCAATTGCTTAAAGAAAATCGAGACAATTTGGTGTGTAATGTTGGTTGAAGAGAAGATTAAAGAGAACATAAGAATTCACCATTATGTCACTCTCAGTATTTCCCATAAATTAAATGTTAACTTCTTCACAAAATTTTATTTGAGAAACTGAACATCAAACTTTGCACAAAATACGTCTCAAAGATAAGTGCAAGAACAGCACAAAATGATGCAAAAAGATGATCAAGTTATGAACGAGTGTTTTGCTTCACAGGAAGACATCTTTCAAAGATAGGAAGATACAAGATCTCATGTCACAATGATAAGTGTCTCAACAATGCAAGTGTAAGTGTGTATTTCAAATGGAAATAAACTTGTAATATACATATATTTTTCTTTATAAAAAAAAAGCCTATCAGAACTTACTTTCTGGATCCTTCATATATATATATATATATATATATATATATATATATATATATATATATATATATATATATATATATATATATATATATATATATATATATATATATATATATATATATATATATATATATGCAATGAATAGACACCAATTAATTATGTATATATTGTAATAAGTGATTTAAAAAGTATTTTAAAGTGAATCTTTTAATTGCAGGTACTATTATATTAAATATCTATAACAAATTGCCCATTCCCTGTACTAAAAAATGATACAGAAGTGTATCATTTTCAAATGGGTTTGTATTGTTGGATAGGCTTGACTTAGCCTGTGAAAAATTGATGAAAATCTTCAGATCCCTTTTTCTACTGTTAAAAGAATTGGTAGTTTAAAAACAATGGCAATAAAAGGGTTTTGATTCTTGTCCCAGCAGACCTGGGCCTTCTCCAAGGAAAGATCCAAAGCTTGGTTAGAATTGTGAAAAATGAACCACATTTAAAAATTTAAACTGCTGATATTTCAAAACAGCTCAACCTTAGTCCAATGATTTGTTTCTTATCTGCATAAGCTCAGTTATTATAGAAGAGCAGCAAGAAGAGAACCTTTCCTTCAGCCGATCAAGTATCAAGAAAAGAGAATAATAGACAACAATAATGTCAGAGAAACCCATTTCATTTTGGAATACAGCCATTATCTCAGATAAATCCAGATTTGCTTTACTTTAAACAGTGAATGTGTTAGGGTCTGGAGACATCTTAATGAAGAATTTGAACTGAAGTGATTCCAACCAATAGTCAAACAAGGCATTTACTCATTGATGAGTATGGGAATATATCAGTAGCAATGGTTGTTCTGAGTTGATTTGAATGTGATGGAAAAGCTAAACAGAAAAAAATACACTGAAGTCTTAAACAATGAGTTATTCCTAATATTTTTAAATGACAGAATTACAAGAGAGGGGTCTGTATTAATGGAAGATGGGGTTCCATGCCACACAGCAAAAAGGAACCAAAAAATGGCTGAAGGGTAAATGGGAACAATAAGCTTCCTTGGCTGAGTCAATCTCCTGACATGAACACAATTAAAACTCTTTGAAGAATATATGATAAAGCTTTGCAAAACAGAAGAGTAAACCCTTCATCCAAACAAGAAATGCTAAAAATATTGTGAAGAACTTGGAAAGAAATTCCAGAACATAGAATGACAAAACTCAACAATTCAATACCAAAAAGTATTTATCATTGCAAACCCAAAAGATTGTCTACTAATCGACTAAACTAATTCGTATTTCAAGTAATTATAAATGCAGTTGTTCATTTTCGTTTCTAAATAACAGATATAGAAAAATAAAAGGTGCCTTTACTTATTGCATATATATATATATATATATATATATATATATATATATATATATATATATATATATATATATATATATATATATATATATATATATATATATATATATATATATATATATATATATATATATATATATATAATTAGGGTGGGCCTTATTTTTAACTTTCTAAAAGTTTAGCTTCCAACCCCCTATCTTGTTTCAATAATAAAAAAAAAACAATTGCTTCAATCAACAACAAAAAAAAAAAAAAAAAAAAAAAAAAAAAATGCAAAATTTTAACTCAATCAGACAGCTGAGAGGCAACCTTAATCGACCATAAAGCTTTGAAATTTGGAAGAGTATACTGTTTTTGAATGGATTTAATCGTTCTTTATACTATCTTTCAATTTCAACCCTTCAAGGCATTTGAGGGTTGCAATCAGATGTCAGATTGAACAAAAGTTTTACCCAGCCCATTTGTTTATTTATTGGAATAGTATTAGGGGGTGGGAGCAGCAAAATTTTAACTTTCAGAAAATTATCTATAGCCAAGGGCCATATATATATATATATATATATATATATATATATATATATATATATATATATATATATATATATATATATATATATATATATATATATATATATATATATATATATATATATGACATTAATATTTGAAATGATGGAAGTACAGTAAAAGTAGATAGTAAATAATAAAACGTAACTTTCAAGCAGCAGACTTCACATAAAGCCACCTTTCATATTATAATGAAAGTAATTTAAAAGAAAATACTTACCAAGTTGACTGGACTAATTTCTTGTTATCATCAGCTAACAGAAAACGCAGGTACATGATGCTAATCTTATGAGGGAGTTTCACATGGCAGCAAAATCCCAACTCTTTCAACAATCGGGTTTCTGCCCTAATAACTTGATTTTTAAGAGCAACGTAGTTCTTGTCCAGGATAACAGGATCAAATACCCTGAAAGGAAACAAACCCATAAGAATACCACTACTATGACATTATTTTAAGCAGAAATATATAAATAGATCATGATATACAATCTATCATATATATATATATATATATATATATATATATATATATATATATATATATATATATATATATATATATATATATATATATATATATATATATATATATATATATATATATATATATATATATGACATAGAACTGTGTCATGAGTGATGGTACTAAAACAACATAAATTATGAATTTTTCAATTTTAAAGGAACTAAAACAATTTTTGAAAAAACAAAACTAATATCTTGCAAAGATTTCAAGTATATTTAAATAAAAAAAATGCTATAAGAAATCCATTTCACTTCTCTACAAAATATGCATTAAAAACTAAATAAATTATGCAATATCCAATCATTAAACTATTTTAAATTTCCTTAAATAAGAAAATTAAAGTATTAAACATGGATACATAAAGTACTTACTCGCCATTTCTGAATTGCTTCATATGATTGAACACATTTATAACGTTTCTTATTTCCATTTGGCCTACTTCCATCTTCCAAGCAAGAGTAATACAAGCCATTGCAGTAATTTCCACAGGACATCTTACAAAAGATTTTGAATAGTAAAATCTTTGGAAAAGAACTTGCCCCGTAGCCATAGCAACCTGAAAACAGATAAAAAATAAACTATGTAGAATTTTTACTGGTCTCCTTCTTACAATCAGGAATTCAATGTTGCAATTAAAAATGAGATTATGGTAGCATGCAGTGATAAGGAAGAATGTATTTTTACAAAAACTTATCAAATTAGTTTAATATTTATCTACTGTATACAACAATTTTTAAAGCTAGGTAGTTGATGAGACAAGATTCAATGCATTATTAGACAATATTTGGAATAAAGATTCCTTGGTTACGAATATTAGAGATGAGGAAAACTTTAGCAACAAGTTAAAAGTTTTACTTTCAAATGCAAAATCATTAATTAAAAAAATATGCCTGGAACCATCAAGTGATAGAAAGGATTTGAGAAAAAAAAATCATTTTTTACATGTGGAAAACATTCAAGTTAATCTTTCATAAAATTTAATCTGTTTTTGAGGAAGAACAATTAGAGCAAAGAACAGAAAGCAAAATTGAACAACAAATATTTTGAGATAAGCATACGTGGCTCAAGAGGTTCAAAATAAAAAATTAATAAACTGAGAAATTTAAAGAAAAATAAGGAATGAGAGAAGTTGAAAACACTGATATAGAATGATGAAGCAACATTCAGAGTGACTTCTACCTGGGGGGAGAAAGGTGAGGATTCGAAATTGCACCAATCCCCTTGACCCAAAGTACACAGATCACAGTTCAACACCCTGATAGTGTTATGACATGGGAAAGCTTATTGTGTTCTAAAAAACATTACAGTGAACAAATACAGGTACTTTGAGCTCCTTTGTGACAATCTAGAGGACTGCTTTGAGACTTGCCAGAGTGATGTCTTAATACAGAAGAGTGCACTCTCACACAGAACAAAAATGATCAAGCAATGACTCGAATTTTGATTGGTATAAAAAAAAAAAAATACAACAAGGTATGGCCAGGGAGTAGCATGAACTTGAACTCTACAAAGAACCTCAGGCCATTATGAAAAAGTATTTTGGGGGACATGACAGATCATATTCCTAAGCTGGAAAACAAACTCTGAGAGATCTGCATGAACTTTGAACCTCTGTTACTTCAAAACATTGCTCAGTCTGTATCAAATTGCCTCAAGGATTGCATCAAAAGGAAGGGAAAGCCCACAAAGTACTGAAGTTCTCTTACATACATCAAACCACAAAAGTAAAGGTAAGTACTCAAAAAATATTGCGATAAGTATTATGGTGCCAACTGTATATATAAACATTTTTCATGTAAAATTATAGGGCCTATAGTTTTTATAAATTTAATAAAGTATTGAACTACTTTTTTAAAATTATTTTACAAAAATTTGAAGATACAAAACTTGGCTCCAGTATTGCTAAAATATTTGCCAATCAAAATTAAAATGTATATCTGTGTATAATAATAGGTAAGTCTGTCTTTTTAAAGTATAATAAGATTTTTGGTACGGTATGTATTTTGGTAAAATTATTATTCCACTGAACATTTTTTTTTTTAAATATATATATTGCAAGTTGCAAGTAGGAAGACGAAATGATCTGAAATAATTTTTTTTAGGTAAACTGAGCTATGAAAAAAGATTTGGTAAATTACAAAAAATAAAAATTTTAAAAAAATCCATTACCAATAATAAATATAAAAAATTAATAGTAGATCGTACGACTTCAATCTGGCATTGTTCTATAAAGTTACTATATCATTATTACCGAGCAAATTTAAGAAATTTGATAAGCTAATTCAGAGCTTAAAAAAAAAATTTTAAATAAATTTTTTCCTTAATATATTGAAACTTTGAACATTAAATATTAAAATGTAAATTATATATATTATATTGTTTAAAATAATTTTTTTTATATTATGTGCTAAAAGAGTCAATTTTCACAAGCTTAGGCCTCTTGGCTAGCTGTTAGGCATACTTTTATCCTTTAAGACCTAACTAGTTTAATTTTACCTAACATATACTTAAAGGATAAAACTGTGCCTAACAACCAGAAAATAGGCTTAACCTAGCGAATGTTGGGCCTTATAGAATGAAATAATAAAAAAAATTGTTTTAAACAATTGAATGTCTAATTTACTTTATTTCATAATGTCTTCTATTTGTAATTTTAATATATAATTTTTTTTTTTTTTTTTTTTTTTTTTTTTTTTGCTTAAATAAAATTTCTTAAATTTCCTCTCTGAGACTCCAATACTTATCCAGCAACTTGGTTATACGAAAAAAACAAATGATAATATACTATTGATATTGAACGATGTTTTATTAAATTATAACCCTTATTACTCTTATTTTGTATTTTTAGAATTCAAAATCATTTTATATGGATCAATTTACCTAAAAAGAGTGTATTTCAGAACATTTCATCTTCATAGTTTCTATATTTTAGAAAAAAAAATGTTCCGTAGAACAACACTTTTACTGATATTTTATTGTGAAAAAGAAAGTGGTCTTCAATGATTTATTAGGTTTCATTTAATTAATTTTACTATATTTTATCTTTATATTTTCCATAGATATAAAATAAGCAGTTCCCCTTGTCTTAAGAACTACCCAATTTTGGATTAAAAAATCATAATTGTCTTTACCAATATATATATATATTTGGGATGGAGTGAAGTATCGGCATATTTCCCGATACTGTATCGGTATCGACCTTTTCAGTATCGGTATTGGTATCGGCAAAATTTTTGGATAAGAGTAAAGTATCGGTATCAGTAGTAGCATCAGCAAGTATCGGCATATTTTTAGGTATCGGTATCGGGTAATTTTTAGGTATCAATATCGGTAAAAATTTTGGTATCGCTCCATCCCTATATATATATATATATATATATATATATATATATATATATATATATATATATATATATATATATATATATATATATATTATACTTTTGAAAAAAACTGCCAAAACCCAAAAAATTACTCAGCCCTAACCTAAGAACCTACACTATGCTTGGATACTTTCATGACAGATGCTCAAAAGTTAATTTAGGCCTACCGCCAAACTTCAATAAATAAATAAATAAATAATAATAAAATAATAATAATAATAATAATATTGCAAACGAAAGACATACCTGAGGTAGCTTAAGGAGAATTCCGCTGGTCTGAATAAGTTCACATCCTAATATTCTCAAATCCAATTCTGTTTCCGGATCCAAACCATCTTGCTGTGAAGGACTGTTATTCAATTTTTCTTCAGGAATTAAGACATTATCTAATGTCATAATAATATTTCCAAACTTTTTAGTTGCAACTGGAAGTAAATTTGTAGCCTCCATATTTTTGAGTATTTGAAACGCGAAGAAGAAAGTTGACAAACACCTTCACTAACGCGAAACTCTAAGCAAAGTATGAGCACGTGATATAGACTAGGTTCACTGTGTTTAGGCCGTGGGTAGGTAGTGTTGCCAACTCAAAGTTAGCAATTTTGGCCAGATCAGCTCTTAAAATGGCTAGATTCCGCTAGATTTTTTCAATAAATAAATAATCGTCAAATATTAAAACTTTGAATATCTAGCAGTAAATTTTGTGACTTAAATATATTTTGACCATATGTAATTAAGCAATTAAAAAAATAATAGTACTCTCATTACTGAGTGTCCCATATTTCTTGAAATATATCCAGTAATATATTTTCGGTCTCTCCCTTTCATGATGATGTATATACTGCCAATGTTCCAGTTTAAAAAAAAAAAATTCAGACAGAGTCAGGCAATATATAATCTTTACAACATTTGCCATGTTAATATTGTCAATATCGATTTCAGCATTCGCAGCTGCATTTTAATTCTTATAGCTTTGATTTTATATATTTGAATTTTCAGAGATTTAGAAACCCCAAGGGAGTAAATTCCCCTAGTTTCTCTTTATTTTAACTATTTGAAGAACATTTTAAATGGCGAGTTCGTTTTTTTTTTTTTTTTTTTTTTTTGTGCGTTTTTATAAATTACATTTTATTAAGGCTAAATCTTTATAACACTATATCATTCTAAACCCTGTATCATAATAAAGTTTTAATTAATAAAATTTATTAATTTTTTTAATTTTAAAAGATATTCTTCAAATTATTCATTTATTTATTAAAATTAAATATTTTTTATTCAATCTTGCCAATGAGATTTGTGAGTGTCTTGGGAGGTTGCTGAAGTCGGGGTTTATTTCGAGAGGGGGTGTGTTAAGGATGTTGTTTGGAGGTCTGTTGATCATGTAGGAATGTGTTAGTTGAGTGTGCATATGTTTGGTTATTGTGGTATTGGGGGGAGGTGGGCGGGATGTGATTTTGGATTTGTTTGTATAAGGTAACGGTGGATGATGGAGGTTGTTTTAGTCTGTATATATATACATATATATATATATATATATATATATATATATATATATATATATATATATATATATATATATATATATATATATATATATATATATATATATATATATATATATATAATCTCAAAACTTCTTGAAAAACTAATCCTAAATTCTATCCTCCAATTCATCTCACAACAAAACTTCCAACACGGGTTCAAACCCAACCACTCCACCACCACTGCACTTACCAACATCATCCAACCTATAATAAACGGACTAAACCATAAGCCATATCACAAAACTATATTAACCCTTAAACACTAACCTGGGGTATTATATACCCCACACATCTATTACACTCTGTCTCTATACGATATTTTTGAGCTGCACTTTTGTGGTTCTCAGTACCTTCAAATGAATGTCTGGCCTAATAGGAAAAGGTATTTCAGTGTTGCTAACCCAATTAGTTTTTAAGTTATTTTTGTGCAAAGTCATTTTTACCCCAGGTTAGTGATAGAGGAGGTAGTATTTTCTACAAAGTGATAAAAAAATTATCCCTTAAAGGTATCATCTCGAAATGCCAGGTCCATGATTCTATTCCATACATTAGACATTTCACATTTCTGTCACATCATTCATAATACGCACTTTGTCAGGGTGCCAGATTTAGCTACTTTTCGAAAAAATCTGGCACCTGTCCCTAACGGTCTTTTCTGCATTTGCGTGTAATCCTTCATTCTCAGGGACCTTCCTGACATTTTTTTTGTCGGTTCACGGACCAATTTCAGACGGACTGAACCACCAAGAAAATGGTCAGGAAAGAAAGTGAGGTGAACGCAGCGATTTTGCAAACTCAGGCAACTTCCTGATACCATTTTTGAGGGGTTCAAGGGGTCCCAGTGGGGGCCCCCTCCCGAGACTTGAGGCCAGTTTCAATGGGTTGAACCCCCCAAAATGGTGTCAGGAAAGAGCGTGAGATCAATTTGAGCAGAGTAATTTGCATTGCATATCAAAATCCCGTTTGGCTTAGCAACAGACAGAGGCAGGGACAGAGACATTATTTGCTTCGGATGATTCAGGAAGTGAAGATGAGGATATGTTAGAGATTGAACCGTTTTATGACAGCGATGATGAAAAAGAATATTTTCCTGATCTTGCAGATTCTAGTGATGAGGAATATACAGCACCCCCAAAAAGAAGTCGTGGTAAAAAAAGATGTGTGAGAAATGTAAGCATTGACATAATTTTAGACCCTTTATCTGACATTCATTTTAGTGATGAGGATGAGGATATCATACATACTGAGCCACCAAAAAAGAGGGCACGTGGAGAGCCAACTAAATTTCGGACATCAACACCTCGAAAACTAATTTTTGTTGCTACTGCTGACTCTGCTGCTACTTCTTCGGACCTTCCTGCTGGTTCTGCTGCTACTAATTTTTTGGACCCTAGTACCTGTTCTGCAGTTGATAGAGGAGGTCGTTTCGGTCCGTACCTACTCAGGGTACTGTTGTTTACTTCAAGGAGAAGAGCATAACAGCAAAGAATGGCTTCAAGTGGAATTGTCGGCCATGTAACCCAAGAGTATCTCAAACTCAATCGTAATATTATATCACCTTTTACTCAAGGGCCAACACTACACACAAAATGCAGAAAGGTAATAATAAATGAGATCGTAAAGTGGACAAATAAAAAAATTGAAATAATGAACAAACGTTATAAAAAACAATGTCTCTGACCACTACAAACCTATATATATATATATATATATATATATATATATATATATATATATATATATATATATATATGATATATATATATATATATATATATATATATATATTATATATATATATATATATATATATATATATATATATATATATATATATATATATATATATATATTATATTATATATTATATATATATTATTATATATATATATATATATATATAATTTGAATTAAAATATATGGAAAGCATATTCTAGACAATGAAATATAAAAATCAACTAGGTAAAAACTAAATGAACCAATTCTTATTTTGTACGTCAATAATATTATTAATTATTGTAAAATAACATACTACTAAATTGCGAATACGAATTTAAACATTCACTAAATTATATGAGTTTAACCATAGTACATTTTACTATGATTAAACTCTCAAAATTAAGAGCTGAAAAATTGGTAAATGTAAAGTTATTTACTCGAAAGAACTCTTCCAAAACTTGTATAAAAACAAATTTTTGATAAATAAAACAAATTATACATTTAACATGCAAAAAAAAAAAAAAAAAAAAAAAAAAAAAAAAAAAAAAAAAAAAAAAAAAAAAAAAAAAT
>SEYY01022093.1:192500-197500 GCA_009176605.1 Armadillidium nasatum | reverse complement strand
AACGATAATGATAAATATAATAATAACAATAATAATAATAATAATAATAATAATAATAATAATAATAATAATAATAATAATAATAATAATAATAATAATAATAACAATAATAATAATAATAAAAATAACAATAATAATATTAATAAAAATAATAATAATAACATTAAATATGATAATAATAATAATGATATTATTATTATTTGTATTTTCTAAGGAAGGAGAATAAACCTGATAGCTCGAAGGTGGTTTAATTATTGTTTATTTAATTTATTTTTAGTCTAATATATCAATTTATTGATCTCCAATACCTGCTGAGCTCAATATCTCCATTTTTTAAATTTATAACACATTAAACAACACGCCCTCTGATCTTCTAGATCATTGATCTTCGTTCAGGAATATTTATAAAAACTGGTCTGTCTCCTTCTTCTGCTTGTTCTTCTTACACTTGTGTGTTCTAATCCTTGATAAAAATTATAAAATTAGTTATGTTATTTAGGTCGTACGGAGACTCTTCATACGCATCATCCATTTATGAAAATGAATCTGGTTCATGCGCAACTATCATTTGTTCTTCTTCCACTTTGAGAACATTTTCTATCTCAGAGCAACGAATTTTGATGAATTTGAAATGAAAATCTTATTTCGGAATTCCATTTGTTTGTTTACTCCCGCTAAACTACAAGCTATCTTGACTAGAACTACTAGAGCAGGAAGAACTGGTCAGTTTGAGAAGTTCTGAGGATTGGAAGACTTCAATCAGGCTTTGTATCCTAGAATTTCATCTTTAGAAATTCCGAAGAGTGGCCAGTTGAGCAGCAGGGAATGGAAAAAGGAATGTGAGAGAGAACTTGAAGGAACTCTACAGGAGAGCAGTTAAGAAGACGGCTTTGAACTCGAGAGAAAGCCCTTAGACCACGAGAGGGTTGTTATTGATTTTTGGGTTTTGAACTCTAGAAGAGGGCGGTCAAGAAGATGGTTTTTTGGTTCGGGAAGAGAGCCGTTGAGAGGAAGGACCACGAGAGAGTGGTATCTACGAGATGAAAGTTAATTATTTTTAGCGTTTGAACTCAGGAAGAGAAGCCGTTCGGAAAACTACGAGAGGATGGTGATTTCATTTAAAGTGTTTGGACTCATGAAAAGAGCCGTTAAGAAGACCACGAAAAGATGTTGATTTACTTTTTTTAATTTTTTTTTTTTTTTTTTTTTTTTTTTTTTTTTTTTTTTTTTTTTTTTGTGTTTGGGCTCAGGAAGAGAGCAGTTTTGGAAAAGAGGTTGACAGCCTTGATGAAAATTTTGGTTCAAATTGTTACTGGAAAATGTAAAGTAATTGAGATTCAAAAATATTGAGCTTAATATTATTTATATAAGAAATGCAAGTAATTTTATAACACAATTATTAAACCGAACTCGAACTGCGAAGTTTACTTCTCCTTCTTTTTAAGAAACTACATTATTATTATTATTATTATTATTATTATTATTATTATTATTATTATTATTATTATTATTATTATTATTATTATTATTATTATTATTATTATTTTTATTATTATTATTATATTATTATTTATTCATTATTATTATTATGTTACTATTATTTTTATTATGTTATAATAAATTTTGAATCGTTTCAAATTGTCATAATATTTACTAGCACAATATGCAGACGTGATTACTACCTTAATATAGGACCTATATGTAAACATGCTAAACTCTGACAAAAATTTTTAAACCAGGATTCATATGGATCCCTAGAAATCACAGAGGAGGGTCCTCAAGGGGGTCCATAATATGAGCTAAAGGATTCATGATAAAACATTACAAATGAATATTATTATAAGCTAAGATTCAGGAGGTCCACAAGCAAAAAAAAAAAAAAAAAAAAAAAGTTGCGAACCCCAAACCTTGGAAGAAGCAAAGAATATAATATTAGCTTTTTTTAGTTAAGTTTTGAGAAAATTTGTGAGGCTGTACCAGTGTTATTTAGGTTTTTAATTATTATAAAATAATAATTAATTTTTAATTATTATAACATAATTAAAACCTAAATAACACTGGTACAGCAACACAAATATATACCTTTTTCAGGTATATAAAGCTGTGTAGTTATAAAGAGGTATGGGAGGTATATATACAGAGTGGTTATGAAGAGGTAAGGGAAGTATATAATCAGAATAGATATAAAGAGGTATGGGAGGTATATAAACAGAGTAGTTATGAAAAGGTAAGGGAGGTATATAAACAGAGAGGTTATGAAGAGGTAAGGGAGGCATATAAATATAACTACCTTATAATAACAAATCTAAAATCCCTATTCAGTAGAATGTTATTGAAACATGTTATTCTTGATGATAAATTCTCATTTAAAAAACATATCCCTATTGGGATTAGTAAGCCATCGAACGAAAATATTATATTGTTCCCCCCCCCCCAAAAAAAAAAAAAAAATCTTATATTTATCCTCACCTATTACAGGGTTGGTGAAAATGGAGTTGCGAAAGCGAGTAGTAGTGACAGCTTCTAGCGGTTAGGTATAAAATAATAGTTCGTGCATATATATATATATATATATATATATATATATATATATATATATATATATATATATATATATATATATATATATATATATATATATATATATATATATATATATATATATATATATATATATATATATATATATATATATATATATATATATATATATATATATATATATATATATATATATATATATATATATATATATATATATATATATATATATATATAATATATTATATATATATATATATATATATATATATATATACAGTGTGTGTATAAGAAAGAAAATGAGAGTATGCGAATGTTTAAAATATTGAGATTAATTTGATATAAAAAATAAACAAGCAAATGTTTTGGTAACTAAATCCTTCTTGTTTTTACCAAACTTTCTTACAGTGAATGCCCTTAAGCGGGTGCTTGCTTGATCAGGCATTCAGATGCATTCGGAAACGCAGTTCATGAAGCCGGTTCTTTATCAAGTATTCAAATATATACCGAAATGCAACTCTTCAAGTGAATGCTTGAACAGGCATTCAGATGCATTAGGAAAGACAGTACGATTATTTCAAATCTAAATCTTCTTTAAATCTTTAATCCAGAATCTAAAACAGTGATGCCTGAATTCAGGGCTGCCAATCTTATAATTATGCAAATTCCTCATCAGGGCTGCCAATCTTATAATTATACAAATTCCTCATTTCAGGGCTGCCAATCTTATAATTATACAATTCCTCATTCAGGGCTGCCAATCTTATAATTAAACTGATTCCTCATTTCATATCTGGCAATCTTATAGTTATGGTGACTCCTAATTTCAGGGTTGCCAATCTTTTATTATTATACAGATTCCTCATTTCAGGGCTGGACATCTTATAATAATTTTAAATGTACTGATTCCTCATTTCAGAGCTGCCAATCTTTTAACTATTCTGATCCCTCATTTCAGGGCTGCCAATCTTATATTTATATATAATTATACTGATTCGTCATTTCAAGGCTACCAATCTTATTATAATAATTCTCTCAATTCAGAGCAGACAAACTTATAATTATAGCAGATTCCTCATTGCAGGGCTGCCAATCTTATAATTATTATAATTATACTGATTCCTTTTTCCAGAGCTACCAATCTTATAACTATACTGATTCCTCACTTCAGGGCTGCCAATCTTATAATTATACAGATTCCTCATTTCAAGGCTGCCAATCTTATAATTATACTGATACCTCACTTCAGAGCTACCAATCTTATAACTATACTGATTCCTCACTTCAGGACTGCCAATCTTATAATTATACAAATTCCTCATTTCAGGGCTGCCAATCTTATAATTATACAAATTCCTCATTTCAGGGCTGCCAATCTTATAATTATACAAATTCCTCATTTCAGGGCTGCCAATCTTATAATTATGCAAATTCCTCAAATCAGGGCTGCCAATCTTATAATTATACTGATTCTTCATTTCAAGGCTGCCAATCTTATAATTATACAATTTCCTCAATTCAGGGCTGCCAATCTTATAATTGTACTGATTCCTCATTTCAGGGCTGCTAATCTTATAATCATACAAATTCCTCATTTCAGGGCTGCCAATCTTATAATTATTATAAATACACTGATTCCTCACTTCAGAGCTACCCCAATCTTATAATTATACTGATTCTTCATTTCAAGGCTGCCAATCTTATAATTATACTGATTCCTCACTTCAGGGCTGCCAATCTTATAATTATACAAATTCCTCATTTCAGGGTTCCCAATCTTATAATTGTATAGATTTATCATTTCAGAGCTACCAATCTTATAATTATACAAATCCCTCATTGCAGGGCTGCCAATCTTATAATTATTATAATTATACTGATTCCTTTTTTCAGAGCTACCAATCTTATAACTATACTGATTCCTCATTTCAATGCTGCCAATCTTATAATGATACAAATTCCTCACTTCAGGGCTGCCAATCTTATAATTATACTGACTCCTCATTTCAAGGCTGCCAATCTTATAATTATACGATATCAAGTTAAAATTATTTCGACACAAGAAATCCTTCGTTGTCTTTTAAAGATGTTACAAAATAATAAAAAAAAGAAGAAGTATTATTTGATAAAAGATAATATGTTTCTAATGTTATAAAAATGGATTATTTATGCAATACAAAATATCAAATGCAAGTATAACTTTTCCGACATGAAAAAAACTTGAAAGAAATATCTCATAAAATAGAGTAACTTGAGATGTTTAATGTTTATTAACATATTCTGTTGACTATTAATAGTATATTTTTTTTAGGGAGTAATACACATAAGATATATATATATATATATATATATATATATATATATATATATATATATATATATATATATATATATATATATATTATATATATATATATATATATATATATATATATATATAATAGATAGAGAATGAAAGA
>SEYY01022093.1:182500-185000 GCA_009176605.1 Armadillidium nasatum | reverse complement strand
ATAGAAATAATAGTAATAGCAATAATTATAATAGTAATAATATTAATAACAATAATAATAATTCTAATAATAATAATAATAATCAAAATAATAATAATATTATTCCGGTTTTTATTTTTATAGAATGTTCTAATTTTATTTTTCCAATGGCACCTCACTTCGCTAGATAGGTTAACCTACTTATTTATTTTAAGAGGAAATTATTGGAGGTATAAAATATTATTCAATATATTCTATATCATATCAATAAATTATTATTATTTATTATTATTATTATTATTATTATTATTATTATTTTATTATTATTATTATTATTATTATTATTATTATTATTATTTATTATTATTATTTATTATTATTATTATTATTATTATTATTATTATTATTATTATTATTATTATTATTGTTATTATTACCATTATAATTATTATTACGATAATTAAATTAATAATCATGAAAATAATAATAATAATAATAATAATAATAATAATAATAATAATAATAATAATAATAAAATAATAATAATAATAATAATAAAAATTAATTTTAATTTTTTTTATTATTTTTTTTATTTTTTTTTTTTTTTTTTTTATTTTTATTATTTATTATATATTATTATTATTATTATTATTATTATTTATTATTATATTATTATTATTATTTTATTTTTTATTATTATAAATATTATTATTATTATTATTATTATTATTATTATTATTATTATTATTATTATTATTATTATTATTATTATTAATGATAATAAAATAAATGATAATAATAATAACGATACTACTACTACTACTACTACTACTACTACTACCACTACTACTACTACTACTAATAATAATAATAATAATATTAATGTTCAATAAATAAATTAATAAATAAAATAAATAATCCTTATCTAATATTTAAAGAGTTAACTTAATTTATTAAATTATGTCGTCGTACAAATAAAAATTTTCCTTTTGTGATTTTCAATTTAATTTAGTCTTTTGATTCCATATTAGAGGTAAAATATTTAGACGTAAATACTACTACTACTACTACTAATAATAATAATAATAATAATAAAATATAATGAAATTATAATGATGATAATAATAATAACAGTAATAATAATAATAAATATACTATAATAATAATAATAATAATAATAATAATAATAATAATAATAATAATAATAATAATGAATAATAATAATAATAATAATAATAATAATAATAATAATAATTAATAATATAAGAGTAATTATTAAAAATAATAAAATTATATTAATAATAATTAAAATAATAATAAATAAAAATTATTTCTGCTTTAGGAATAAAAATAAAAAATTCATTAATTTAAATGTGAAATATTTATTAAAATTAATACTTTAATTTATTGTGTTGCATAAATTTATTTAAATAAAATAAAATATTTAATAATATAAATATGAAATATTAATTAAAATTAATATTTCAATTTATTGTGTTGAATAAAATTTATTGAAATACAATAAAATATTTATTAATTTAAATGTGAAATATTAATTAAAATTAATATTTGCTTTAATATCTTTTTTAATATCTATAATTAATATCTTTTGCTTGAAATATCAAAAAATCTATCAAAAACACTAATCAGTTTAGCCTTGAATTGAGTAGATAGTAAGTTATCTGTAAGTCAAATAATTCACCAATAACCTTGAGTTGAATGTATAGTAAGTAATCTGTAAGTTAAATATATGTTAAATAATCCACGAACAACACTTAACAAGGCTAACCTTAAAGTTGAGTGGATGGTAAGTCATCAATAATTCAAAGTTATTCACCAGCAATACTTAACAGGTTGACCTTGAGTTGAGTGGATAGTAAATCAAATATATTCAAATAATTCACCAACAACGCTTAAAAGCTAAGTTGATGGTAAGTCATGTACTCGCCAAATGTAAAGGCCAAGTAATCCACCAACAATACTTAACGGACTAGTTTTGATTTGAGCTGATAATAAGTCATTTATAAGTTAAAATTGCCGGTCAAGTAATCCACCAACAACACTTAACAGACTAGTTTTGATTTGAGCTGATAATAAGTCATTTATAAGTTAAAATTGCTGGTCAAGTAATCCACCAGCAACACTTAACAGGCATCCTTTGAGTTGAGAGCATGATAAGTCATCTATAAGTCAAATTTTAAAGTTAAATAATCACCCGAAAACGCTGAACATTCTAGCTTGGAGTTCAGTGGAAAATCAGTACTCTATAATTCAAATAATAAACCAGCAGCACTTAACAGCCTAACCTAGATTTGTATTGGGCAAACCTGTTCTATGACAATAATATCATCTATATACTTAAAGAGGTCAAATAATCCACCAGTTAGTCGAGCTGAAAAGACTTTTCTAATCAATAAAGTCATCTCTCACATTAAAAAAAGTCAAATAATCCACTATCAACACTTGAATTAGGTGGACAGAAAAGTCTTCCAAGTCCTGGTTCTGTAGTTCTGTAAGTTCT
>SEYY01022093.1:175000-177500 GCA_009176605.1 Armadillidium nasatum | reverse complement strand
TCAAATGTAATTAAGTCCTAATCCGGAACACCTGAAAATTGAGGCAATTAATGGAAAAAAGATGGAAATTGAAAATGTAAATATTAATTAAAAAAAAAATACATAAACAAATATTTAAAGAAAATAAAATAAAAATAAATTGATAATAAATAAATAAAAAAATAAATAAATAAATATGTAAATGAATAAATTATATTAAAAATATTGAACCTAAAAAAAATGCTAAATATTCTTAATTATAGAAGTAATTATATGGTTTTTTTTTTTATTTTGTCACATTTAGTAAATTATAATTATATAAATTAATGAAATGGTATATCATTTTTGCCTTTCGTAAATTATGATGTAGGTTATATGATGGTAATGACGTCATAAACGTATATACGATGGTAATGACGTCATAAATTTCGACATTTAACCGAAAAAAATTGGTAGATTTAAATTAATTAACCAATCACAGACTTAAGTCGCCAGCATAACTGATAGGAAAAAGAGTATTTTTGTTTTTATTATTATTTTATGTGTGTAAAAGAATTCTACCTCACGGGCATTGCCCTATTCCTCTTTAGGATCTGTATGAGGGATCGAACCAGCGCTTTTAAGTATGTGTGTCAAAACTGTTAATCATTCTACCGATAAGTTAAGGGAACACCAATTCGTACCTTATCTTACAACAGTTATCATTACTTAATTCAGCACTTACAAAGCATAAAAATAAATAAATAAATAAATAAATAAATAAATAAATAAATAAATAAATAAGAAATGATAATCAATAAATAAAAAATTAAAAATGAATAAAATTGTTTTAATATAAAGGAAAAATTGGAATGGGTAACTAATTTAAAAATAGTTTAAAGACTTATTGTAAATAATAAATGAATAAAAAATAATAAAAAATGAATGAGATTGCTTATATATATATGGCAAAATTAGAATGTGTAACTAATTTAAAAATAGTTAAATGACTTAACTGAAATAAATAAATAAATAAATAAATAAATAAGTAAATAAATAAATAAATAAATAAATAAGGTTGTTTTGAACGAGAAAAAAATTTGAATGGGTAACTAATTTAAAAATAGGTTAATGGCATTGAATTTTATGATTATTATTATTATTATTATTATTATTATTATTATTATCATTATTATTATTATTGGCAGAAACAATTGAAATGGATTATAGTAGGAGTAAACTCTTTGTCTCTATGTAGTATCTACATTTGTCGTGGTTTCATTCAATTCTAGACAATTTTTCTCTCTCTGTATAACAAATTGATCTTAGAAAAAGGATTCTGAATTTTTCTGTCATTCATTTTGACATTCACAAGTTTCTGATTTCTTATATTATTTCATGACAAAGAATTTCAGATTTGTTCTAACTATTTTTTTTTTTTTTGGGGGGGGGAGGGGTTGTCATTTACTATAGGCTTGATGATTTTAAATCATCATTTAATTGTCTTGAAACGAAGGTATAACAAAAAATAAACTTTTATTAAAGTGAAACAATTAGATAACATTTCATTGAAATAAGTTTAAAATTATCCCATAACTTTTTTAACTTTTTTTTCCTACTTTTAAGGAAAACCTTGGATATATTTCAAAAAAATTTCCTCTTTCTATCACGGTTGAAGGTCGTTCATAACGATAATAATTTTAATTTTTGCCTACATCTTGAAAACGTCAACCAGTTAGGGATTTTTTTTTTGTAACAATTTTCTAATAGTGGTGCACATATTGAAGGAAAATGGGATTCTTTCACATATTTATAATCTTCCAATATTGGTGCACATATTGATGGAAAATGGGATTCTTTCACATATTCATAATCTTCCAATATTGGTGCACATATTGATGGAAAATGGGATTCTTTCCCATATTCATAATCTTACAATATTGGTGCACATATTGAAGGAAAATGGGTTTCTTTCCCATATTCATAATCTTCCAATATTGGTGCACATATTGATGGAAAATGGGATTCTTTCACATATTTATAATTTTCTAATATTGGTGCAGATATTGATGGAAAATATGATCGAACCAAAGGTTTTAAGTATGTGTGTGTATATATTGGTGCACATATTGGTAAAAAATGAGATTCTTTCACATATTTATGATCTTCCAATATTGGTGCGAATATTGATGGAAAACGGGATTCTTTCACATATTATCTTCCAATATTGGTGCGAATATTGATGGAAAATGGGATTCTTTCACATATTAT
The DNA here is from genome assembly GCA_009176605.1 of Armadillidium nasatum. Taxonomy (NCBI): domain Eukaryota; kingdom Metazoa; phylum Arthropoda; class Malacostraca; order Isopoda; family Armadillidiidae; genus Armadillidium; species Armadillidium nasatum. The sequence continues at coordinate 175,271 of SEYY01022093.1, read as the reverse complement.
CTTTCAATATTGGTGCGAATATTGATGGAAAATGGGATTCTTTCACATATTATCTTCCAATATTGGGTACATAAAGAAAATGGGTGCTTTTTTAACATATCATCTTAGATCCAGGGCTGTAGAATGGGATTCGCAGTAAGAATCCGAAATCTCGGATTCTGAACCGAAATATTACTGAACACACAACTCTGTTTAGGTTGAGTAAATATTAATTTTTTGACGTAACATCGTAGATGCAAGGCTCTAAAACAAGATCCGGTCCGAATCTATA
>SEYY01022093.1:145000-165000 GCA_009176605.1 Armadillidium nasatum | reverse complement strand
ATGTTTTAACTTTTTACGTGAATTTCACGTACTGAAGTACGAAATTTCATCAAACTGAAGAAAATTTTGAAGAAAAATTGTTAGTCTCAAAAATTACAATTTTCGGAGAAATAAAAATTTCTTCATAAGAAAATATTTTGATTCTCTGGAGAACTAAACGGGACATTCAGCCTGTGCCGTTTTTGACTCAGGTTGAAGGTGAAAAAGAAAGAAAAGAATATCGATGTAGAAAAAGAGAAACTAAATGGTTTACCAAGATCGTGTGTAACCTCAAGCACAGAAAGGATATCATCCAAATCATGCGCCTTCTTTGTGTTAACTTCAAAGAGATTATTAATAACGTCTTTACTAAATGGTTTATCAAGATCGTTTGTAATCACAAGCACAGAAAGGATATCATCCAAATCATGCGTTTTCTTGGTGTTAACCTCAAAGAGATTATTAATAAAGTCTTTAATAACGTCTTTACTAAATGGTTTACCAAGATCTTGTGTAATCTCAAGCACAGATAAGGATATCTTCCAAATCATGCATCTTCTTTGTGTTAAATCAAAGAGATTATTAATAACGTCTTTAATAATATCTTTACTAAATGGTTTACCAAGATCGTGTGTAACCTCAATCACAGAAAGGATATCATACAAATCATGCGCCTTCCTTGTGTTAAACTCAAAGAGATTATTAATAACGTCTTTAATAACGTCTTTACTAAATGGTTTACCAAGATCGTGTGTAACCTCAAGCACAGAAAGGATATCATCCAAATCATGCGCCTTCTTTGTGTTAACTTCAAAGAGATTATTAATAACGTCTTTCCTAAATGGTTTACCAAGACCGTGTGTAACTTCAAGCACAGAAAGGATATCATCCAAATCATGCGCCTTCCTTGTGTTAAACTCAAAGAGATTATTAATAACGTCTTTAAAATAAATTATAATATAAGTTATAAATGAGTTTGCAATAAGCATTAACCTATGATGGGTTCTTCTAATTCAAAAAGCCTTTTCCATGAGAGTTCTTAACAGTTAGACACAGAGGTAATATATATATATATATATATATATATATATATATATATATATATATATATATATATATATATATATATATATATATATATATATATATATATATATATATATATATATATATATATATATTCAATGTTTTGTACCTCTTTCATTACAGAGAACACTTGAAGCGTCAATTTATTGATAAATTTAAAGACAGGAACACCTGCATCGAATTTTGAATTTTTTTTTTTTTTTATTTAAAAAAAATTTTTTTTTTTTTTTTTTTTTTTTTTTTTTTTTTTTTTTTTTTTTTTTTTTTTTTTTTTTTTTTTTTTTTTTTTTTTTTTTTTTTTTTTTTTTTTTTTTTTTTTTTTTTTTTTTTTTTTTTTTTTTTTTTTTTTTTTTTTTTTTTTTTTTTTTTTTTTTTTTTTTTTTTTTTTTTTTGTTTTTATTTTTTTTTTTTTTTTTTTTTTTTTTTTTTTTTTTTTTTTTTATTTTTTTTTTTTTTTTTTTTTTTTTATTATTTTTTTTTTTTTTTTTTTTTTTTTTTTTTTTTTTTTTTTTTTTTTTTTTTTTTTTTTTTTTTTTTTTTTTTTTTTTTTTTTTTTTTTTTTTTTTTTTTTTTTTTTTTTTTTTTTTTTTTTTTTTTTTTTTTTTTTTTTTTTTTTTTTTTTTTTTTTTTTTTTTTTTTTTTTTTTATTATTAGTAGTAATAGTAGTAATGGTGTCAGTAATAGTAGTAATAGCTTTGTTGTGGAATTAGTAATAGTAGTAGTGGTGGTAATCTTAGTATTAGTGGTATTAATGTTTATGAGTTGATGATACCAGTTTGGTTAAAGGTATGTGACTATGCTCTTAAAACAAACAATTTAATATATTACTTCATTATGTTGTGAAGCACGAAAAAAAATTCATACTAGTCTTTCTGGCAATATTTATGGAAAAATGTTACTGTCTTACGAACTCTTCGAACATTCTTTACTTCTTGACAGATTACGAATGAAAGAAAAGAATTAAAAGTAGTAAAAGAATTGAGGATGGTACAGAACCCTAAGGAACACCACTACTTAGAAATTTAAGAGATGAACGTCGGCAGTCTACAACAACAGCTATAGAACAACTGAATAGGAGAACAGAGAAAAGACCACAGAGATGGGAAATTTTGAAAGCAAAACTTTATGCCACAATCTTCCGAAAGCTTTCGATATGTTTTGCATAACAGCAAGAGTTTCACCAAAGTACAGAAAAACAGAGATCCTAGAAAGTCAGAAAGAACAAATAACAGATAGCCAGAAGAGTGTTCCTCACAGAATCATGCTGAGTATCAGAGATAAGATTAGAAGAAATGAGTTGTTCACAAAGATTCTTGTTAACTGAAACATAGAAGTACAATATTCATTAGTCATTCTTACCAACGATATTCTGTTCATACATAACTCTCGGTAATAAAGTAATAGGATATTTACTCTTGGAACTTGTAAAGGAATTATTGAAAGGAAGAAGATGTATGAAATACTGTGAGAAACAAGCAAGTTTCAGAGAGAGCAGGTAATGGGCAGACATGATTAATATTATAAAGATAATAGAAAAACAGGTTTTGAATAGAAATGTACTTTTGTTGACATTGAGATAGCGTTCAATAGTGTGCAAAGAAATGTGAATTTTATAAGCCACATGAGATTATCAGAATCAAAAAAGTGTCATACAGGAACTATACATGTAAAAGTGAATCAATATGATGTTTGACGGAGCAGTTTCAAAGTGAGTTCAGATTGCGATAGTAGTGTTTTTTTTGTCACTTATAATTTTTTTATGGTAATAGACGAGGTGAAGAGAGGGGGCACACAAGGGTTTAAGGGAATAGAATAGAGACTGATGGATGTTATGGAGCATCTAGACAATGTCATTGATGCATACTTGTTGTCTCAAATGATAAAAGATATGATGGAGAAACTGAACTGCTTTGAGGAGGAATCAAAGAAACTGGGTCTTAAAATAAAAAAAGGAAAAACTAAATCAATTAAATTAAACGGCAGAGATAGTGTGTTTCTATTTGATGGAGAGTAGTTGGAAGAAGTAAAGGATCTCACGTATTTAAGAAGAGTAATAAATAATAAAGGAGGGGAAGAGAGAGAGAGAGAGAGAGAGAGAGAGAGAGAGAGAGAGAGAGAGAGAGAGAGAGAGAGAGAGGTAAAAAGAGAATAAGTAAAGCAATTATAGCATTTATAATGTTGGATAAGATCAGGAGATTGCAGCAGTTATGAGAAAGTAAAAAACTGAGAATTTTCAACAGCAATGTTTAATTAACACAATTTGGAGCGGATTATTGAAAATGACAAGTGAAATAATGGATAAAGTTTATAGGAGAACAGTTAGAGAAAATGGTCAGATGTTATTTAGAAATGATACTGTTGAATAAGGTAAAACAGCAGATGATTAAGAAAAAGATTGGAAGGAAGATGTAAGAGATGCGTAGGACACATGTTATAAAGACCGATTGGGTACCTGACAAAGACTGCACTGGAGCAGAAACCTCAAGGAAAAAGAAGATAAGACTATCAATGACATGGAGAAGATCAATATTGAAGAATGAAAAGAGAAATTGGAAAAACTGGTTTAATATTTAAAGCAATCGCAGCGAACAGGACGATAAGACGAATAACAATGGATTCCCAATGTTCTGTAGAGAAATAATAACAAATAAGAAAATTAACAAATCTCTATAGTTCCAAATGGAAGACCTTCAAAAGAAATTTAGAAAAGATATGAGGAATGTTGCATAAGAGTAAAATAGACTATAATCTTCTTTTACTTCTTTTACATATGTTCAACATATCATAAATAAGTCATCGCTTACTAATATCTGTTAAAAAAAATAATAAATAACGAAAAAAAACATGAGTATTAAAAACTGTCAAATTTATTATGCATACTGTAATCAATATTTTAAACCTTTTCATATTATCATTTTGGTTACAGCTGAAAAAGTTTTATTTGTAGGCTCATATACCCCACCCACCCCTAAAATTTGGAATGAGGCCCATACCGCATCCACCATTTAATGAAAACAGAAAACGAGTCTAAAAATCAGATGCCAATATATTTTGTTACATGACGATAAAAAAAAGTGTGTAAGTAAAATGTAATTGAAAAATATGCCGAAAGGAAAATGCTTTCCAGACTTTATCAAAATAAGACACGTATAAATGAGTGTAGTGATTAAAGAGTCAGAGAGTTAGATGGATAACGAATGGAAACTGTATACCTATTCAAAGAAGGAGACGTACAAGCCTAAGGTTTAACGAGAACAAAGCCAGTTGTAATAACGATAGCGTCAGGACAGTGGTGCAGCAGTTATTTGATTAGAGAGAAGTTTTGAAGAGCTTCATTACCTAGCCTAACCTAACCTCAAGAGGATGGAAGGATGAGAGTTCATGAGATCATAAACCCTCCAAAAGAGCTGAGAGGAATTACAGAGATATGAAATTTAATAGGGCAGATGCCACTCCTATAGAGAACAAACAACTATGAAGGCAAAATGAAGTTTTGAAATTCCTTCAGAACACTTAACCTCTTTGAAGCTTTTATGATGAAAGAAATAATGTGATCCTGATCAACCTTCCATGAAAAATCACGAAAAAAAGAAGACACTAAGAATTAATTAAGAGCTCTCAAAGGTTTGAGTTGTGCGTTTATGAATTGAAGACACATAAAAGAATTGAATTTCTCAGACATTGAAATCAGTTATGTTTTCAATGAAATTAGATATTACGATGATGTCAGTTATCTCAAGGTCACCCTCCTAGTATAAGTTATTTTCAGCTACAGTATGTTATTTTTTATAATCAAATTGAAAAAAATATTGTAAAAGAAATATTATCTGCGTTAAAAGGTGGATAGGTTTTAAATTGGTAGATAGACGACCACTAATCTAGCATCTTGAAATAGAATAAAGGATAGAGCCATGAAGAATACTGTTATTGATATACTTAAAGGTTATGATAGTGGTTATCTACAATATTACAATTGCTGCTTTGCAGACTCCATAAAGGTAATCAGAGAAGAGCTTATAGAAAGAAAGATAGATAAGCAAATAATGCTTAATATCAATTTCAGCCGAAAATTTTCGATATGTCATAAAAAGATTTCCCCAAAATGACTGAATGCGAAAGATCAAGAATAAGAGAGAGAGAGAGAGAGAGAGAGAGAGAGAGAGAGAGAGAGAGAGAGAGAGAGAGAGAGAGAGAGAGAGAGAGAGAGAGAGAGAGAGAGAGAGAAATTTGAAAGTTGACCATTAGTCTTTCTTTACTTATGAAAGTGATTTTATGCATATGAGAAAAGGTTAGAAGAATCCAGACGTTAAGATGATCTGATGAAAGAGTTGAGGTGGTAGCAATAGAGTAGGTGAGAGTTGAAAGATAATCGTTAGCTTTGTTTTACTTATGAAAGTTATTTTATGGATCTAAGGAAAGGTTAGAAGAATGAAGACGTTAATATCAGAAAGAGTAGATATGATAAGCAATAAGTTTACAAGAAGAAAGAAACTAGGAAGTTTCCTTATGACACAAGTGGGGATAAGAGGAGCTCATTTTCAGTAGGATGGAAGGATCTAAAAGCCATAGATGTAACATTTTTTAAGAACTTAATCAGAATATCAAAATGTTGTAGTAGAATTTCTAATAAACTTTAATATTATAAACAGAAGCTGTTAAGATACGAGTAATACAATATTGGTGAATTAATTTTCACTCCTAAGATATTCAATGAAAAACCCAAAAAAGTCATTATCTTGCTAAAATTGTCGCAAATTCAGTTTATAAACTTAAAAATAATGACAATATTATCGTGATAAGAAATGAAAAAAGAAGTAAAATGGTTTTCACAAGTTAAATAAGAATAAATAACAAAATATTAATTATCATTATTACTTAACGATTGAACTGCAGTACTTACTCAAAGATAACTTTTATACAATTCTTAAAAAATGCATTTTAATTCATTTCTTAATACATTATTCATTGAATATTCTTTATATATTACATAATTTATAACTCATCCCTCCTTTGCTTCAGTACTTTGTTACATTTTTTAAAGTTGTGCAGGTTAAATATATCAATCAGAGTAATTATTTTAAAATACTATCATCAATATAACGTATAAAACCTTACAATGTATTTTAACAAAACCTTATCTCTTAAAGTAGAATAATCTATACTTTACATGTGGAAAATTTATAAATTACTAATGAAATTTTAAACAAATTTTAACAAGAGACTCTAGAGATTTGAAGTTCTTACTGATATTGAAGTTCATTGGTTGAAATACTTTTAAAGTAAAAACTTATGATGAAGATGATGATGAAAATGATGATGATGATAACGATGATGGTGATAATGATAATTAACATGACGATGATGATGACGATTATAAAAATATTAAAAATCATGATGTTGAAGTGATGATGATGATGATGATGATGATGATGATGATGATGGTGATGATGATGATAATGATGATGGTGATAATGATTGAAATGACGATGATGATGACGATTATAATAATATTAAAAATGATGATGTTGATGATGATGATAATAATGATGATGAAGATAATAATAATATTAAGAATGATAATGATGATGATGATGATGAAAGCTTTAATTTTTTAGTTTCTTTCTACGATATTTGTGATTCAATAGTGGCAAAACAGTGGTCGAAATGACCTAAAAATTTAACTGTGTATTCTCAGCCCCAATTTCTACAACTTTAATGTTGGACTTTTTTGATATCTGCTTTATGGTCTTAAGGTGGGTCATCTTTATCTGCTATCTTTAGGGTCTTAGGGTAGATCTTTATCTGATTGCCTTAGGTTCTTATTAGCCCAAATTTTGAATTTTTTTGTTTTTTGGGGGGGGGAAAAAATGGGAAAAAATATACCCTTCCGGAGAAAAAAGTTTTTAAAACAAAATGTGCATTGAAAGTTTTTATTTTTATTTTTGGCAGTTATTTAGTGGAGTGACAGAGTTACAACTTTTATTTAATGCATTATTAAAACCTAATTGTTTGGTTCGAGATACAGCCTCTCAAACTTTGGAAATTTTGAAGTTTCTTCGAAAATTAGACATTTTTGAGAGGCTATATCTTAAAAAGAAAAAGAAGCACTGAAAAAAGTTTTTTTTAAAAATTTGTAACCCTGTCCTCCCTTTTTACACCTATCAAAAATAAAAGACTTTTAATGTTGTTTTTTTTTTTTTTTTTTTTTTTTTTTTTTTTTTTTGCTGTGATTTTCCAAAAAAACATTTTTCGACACCAGGTCAAGTAAAGTCACATAAAGTTTATTCTGTAAAGCAGAAAACAAAACTCTGTTAGAAGCTTTTGTGGCCAATAGATTTTGAAATATGCAACCCAAATTTCAGGTTATTCCGAAAAGTGGTTTGGCCCCCCACCGTCGACTTAAATTTGGGTGAAATTTTCAAAAATCTTTTTAACCGTTATAGGTTGGTAAAAACGTTAGGAATGGAGTTTTTTTTCAGCTGGAAAAAAGCTGTATATGAAATTTTCAGGGTAATCGGTTGAAATTTTTTTTTTTCAACACTGGATACTCCCCTGAAAACGTAACTCATATTTTTCCTTCGAGGGAACGGTTCAATTTAAATTTTTTTTTAATTTTCAGCCAATTCTCCTGAAATTTTCAGTGTATTTAGGTTTTTCACGGTGAAAAAAGTCCATTTCTAGCTTTTTTCTGAGTCTATAACGGTTGATAAGTGTTTTTGGAAATTTGACCCTTTTTCAAATGAATTGTGGGGCCAAATAACTTTTTAGAATAACCTGAAATCTGGACTGTATATTTAGAATTGTATTGGCTACAAAAGTTTTTAACAGAATTTTGTTCCTAGAGTTTTAGAAAAAATTGTTATTAGTCCAAAACTCACCAACTATCGGAAAAAATCATTTTTTTGAAAAAAAAAATCCCCCTTTCCGGACAAAAATTTATAAAAAAGTAACCACAAGTATAACCATTTCTTATTTTTAGTTGCTGTATAGAGGATAAGTGAGGCTACAAATTCTTCTCTATACTTTATTCGATGCGGTTCGTTGGTTACCGAGATATAACCTCATAAAAAGTCCATTTTTGACCAAATTTCAAAAATTCCAAAAGTTTGAGAGGCTATATCTCGCTTCAAACAAATTGCATTTAATAATGCACTAAATAAAAGTTGTAGCCCTGTCCCTGCTCTAAAAATTTCCAAAAAAAAAATTGATAGGTAGATTTTTTTTTTTTTTTAAATAATTTTTTTCTCTGGAAGGGTTCATTTTTTGCTAATTTTTTTCAAGAAAAAATTTAAGTGCTTATATCTTTTTTTCTAGACGTGATATCAAAAATCTGTTCTAATGCAAGAAATTGGGGCTTAGATTATTCAGTTAAATTATCAGCTCATGTGGACCAGTGGTTTGACCCCACAATTTATTTTTTTCAACTTTGGGTCCAAATAACTTTCAAACCGTTATAGACTCAGAAAAACTCTCAAAATGAACTTAAAACTTTGGGAAAAATGTATATACCCTGAAAATTTTCAACTCAATAGGTCAAATAATAATTTTTTTTTAAAGATTGGACCCTCACCTTCAATGGAGAATTATTTGAAAGAACTATATGGTCTTAAGGTGGGTCATCTTTATCTGCTATCTTTAAGGTCTTAGGGTCGATCTTTATCTGATTGCCTTAGGTTCTTAGGGTCTGTTATCATTATCTGATATCCTTAGGGTCTTAGGGTGAGTCATCTTTATCTGATATCCTTAGGGTGGGTCATCTTTATCTGATATTCTTAGGGTCTTAGGGTGGGTTATCTATATTTGTTATCCTTAGGGTCTTAGGATAGGTCATCTTTATCTACTATCCTTAGGGTCTTAGGGTATCTCATCTTTATCTGATATCCTTAGGGTCTTAAGGGTCTTAAGGTGGGTCATCTTTATCTGATATCCTTAGGGTCTTAGGGTGGGTTATCTTTATCTAAAATCCTTAGGGTTTTTAGGTCTTAGGGAGGGTCATCATTATCTGATATCCTTAGGGTCTTAGGGTGGGTCATCATTATCCACTATCCTTAGGGTCTTTGGATGGGTCATCTTTACGTGATATTCTTAGGGTCCTATGGTGAGTCATTTTTATCTGATACTCTTAGGGTGGATCATCCTTATTTGATATCCTTAGGGAGGGTCATCTTTATATCCTTAGGGTGGATCAACTCTTTCTGATATTTTTTGGTCTTAAGGTAGCTCATCTTTATTTGATATCCTTAGTTTCTTAGGGTGCGTTATCTTTATGTGATATACTTAGTATTATTTAAATGTGAACTTAATTTAAAAATATCATGTCTCACGATAACTTATTTACCTATTCACCACTTCATTACACAATATACTTACTTGCTTGTTCAGTTCATCTCCTTTGCACAAGAAACCTCCACCACTCAATTAAGACAATGTCTTTGAGATACGAACTTTATTAAATAAATTAAAAAAATTAAATTAAAAGAACATAAATTTAAATTTCAAAACTATGTAAAAGGCATTGTCTTAATTGTTTCACCTTTACTAAATTGCATCAAATAAACAGATACATCCGCAACACGACATAGATTTCTTCATATATTAACTTTATGCAAGCTTATTGTAACTTTTTTTTTTTTGTCTAATAAATTGCAACTATGACGCCCGAGTACAAATCAACTGAATTTATATTTCGTTTTGCCAACAAACAATTGTTGACGGATGAGTCACACTCAGAAATTATATCAATTTTTACCATTTGGTAACTTTCTGATGGATTTAACATTTTTTATCTCTAACACCCTCATTTGTGTGTGCGAATTTATATATATATATATATATATATATATATATATATATATATATATATATATATATATATATATATATATATATATATATATATATATATATATATATATATATATATATATATATATATATATATATATATATATATATATATATATATATATATATATATATATATATATATATATATATATATATATATATATATATATATATATATATATATATATATATATATATATATATATATATATATTATATATATTTGGGAGGGAGGTAGCTCTCCCGAGGTTATGAGGTTACCCGCCATTGGGTAAATGGAGTGTTAAGGACACTTCCCATCTCATTCCACTCCCCAATAGTAAGCACCTTTTCCCGCTCATCTCCACATTCTTCTACACGGAGCAGATTTTTCTTTCAGTGTTACACTATTACAGACACACATCCTTTTTAAAATAAAAAAAATATTAATAATTATTGCGTCCACAACAGTTGCCTCGGAGAAGCCCCTTATTCCCCTCTTCCTCCATCACCACTTGAGAGTTGGTGACGTTCGATGATGAGGTCGGGGTTCTCCATGCAGGACTTTGCAGCAGGATTACCCTGATGCTTGGTCTATTTTTTTCATTAATATCTGCAACATTCGCAGTCGTCAATCCAATTTCTACATTGTTGAACATCACATCTCTTCTTCTAGACCTCACTTTTTGTCCTTTACCGAAACTCAGGTGTTTGAGTACTCTGAAAGCAAGCCATACTCTATCTCCTCCTACTGTTTCTATCCTCAATTTTTAGCCAATAGCGGTTGTTGTGCGCAAAAGTGTTCTTTGTTCTCGTGTCTTTAATTTGGAGTCACGAATTTTCCACCTTAAGGCTTAACCTCTCTTGCCTTTCTACGACTAAATTCATTTGTTCTGTTTCATATTCTCTTAATTCTACTGACTATAAAATAATTCTTTGAACATTTAAACTCCAAAATAGAGCACATCCTCTCCTATTCTCCTTTCTCTGAAATCATCATATTAGGTGATTTCAATGTTCACCACGACCAATGGCTTTTTCTAGTTCTCATGATATAGCTGGTGAATGTACCTTCCATTTCGCTATCCAAAACGACTTTGAGCAGTTGGTGCAGTTCCCTACTCGTATCCCTGATCGTTTTGGGAATAAACCCAACATTCTAGACCTTTTTATAACTTATTATTATAATTATAATTATTATTATTATTATTATTATTATTATTATTATTATTATTATTATTATTATTATTTATTTGTATCATTATTTATTTATTTTTCTTTCTCACCAAACACCACATGTTAGGGTTGTACCCTGTCATTTGTGAAGCCTCTCCATGCAGAACCTGTTTCGATAAAGACCATCCGTCTCCACCGCGTCCAAAGTTCTTCCTCTACTCTCCACCGTATCAGCAACTCCATCCTTCCATCATTTTCTCGGTCTTCCTGCAGGTCTTCTACCTCTCAAGTTCCAGTTGTAAAACCTCCATCCTTTGCATATGACCATACCATCTCAATTGCTGTTTCTCCACCAGCTCCTTAATTGGTTCAACTAGCAGTTCTTATTTAATTTCCTCATTCCTCCTACGCTACCACCTCGTTACTCCTTCAATTAGCCTCAGCACTCTCATCTTGGCAGTCACAATTCTGTTTCTTGTCCTTGCGGTAAAAGTCCACACCACCAAACCATGCATTAGGACCTGTCTCAAAAAGGTAGTATACAAGAAGACCTTAACCCTTCTCAGCACGTGTCTATTCCTCAGGAGAGGGTATAACTGTCCCACTCCCATGGAGAATTTAAATATCCATTTTTCCATCACTGTTCACAGTCATCCCAAAGTATTTAAACTTAGTCACATATTTTATCTTCACTCCATCCACCTCAATATTGAGGCCTTCATGCTTCCTTGCAATTTTCATCACCTCAGTCTTAGTCTTGTTTATTCTTAGGCCGTTTCTATGCAATACGTCCACACCAGACCATCAATGCCATCTGTAATGTGGCTATGTCCTCAGCCACAATCACGATGTCATCAGCGAATGTCATCACCACAATGACGATTTCACGAATATACTTATCCATACATAATACAAACAGAAGCGGGGACAGGACACTTCCTTGCCTGACTCCTGCATCAATAACAAACCAGTCGCTCAGTCCCAGTGCTGTTTTGTCAGCACTGGGACTTTCACTTGATGCATATAAATCTCATATTACTCTTAGCAACTTAGGATCAACCTCATAATGTGGGTCCGCTAGAGTGCCATATAATTTTTCCCTTGGCATACTGTCAAACGCTTTCTCCAAGTTGATGAAAGCCAAGTACATCTCTCTCTATTCTATTCCCAGTTCTTCTCAATAAACATTTTCATTGTAAATGCCGAGTTCGTGGTTCTACTTCCTGGCCTAAATCCATATTGTGTTTCATTCAACTTGAGCTCCACTCTTCCCCTCAACCTCTTCTCCAAGATTCTTCAAATATCTTCATTCGCATGAGGTAGCAATGATATTTCCCCTATAGTTGCACACTCCGCCCTATTCACCTTCTGAAAAATTGGACATGTTATCGCCCTTCCCCACTCCTCTGGCACCGATTCCACCCTCCAAAAACCATTAAACAGTCTCAACATCCATTCCTTCCATCTCTCCACTTAATTTGAAGATTTCAGAGGGTAAACCATCGTACCCAGGGCTTTTGTCGTTCTTCATACTTCTCAATTCTACCCTCAACTCCTCCAAAGTTATCTCTTGTGGTGCTTCTTTCTGGCCACACTCTATCCTCTCCCGTCGATAGTTATCAATTTCCCACATCACTATGTCCTTATATCTCAGAGAAATAATCACACCTATCTGCATTTAGCTTCATCGAGTTCTACCCTCAATCTACCTTCCCAATCTTTCACAGATTGAGTAGCAGACGAGTCTTGGCCTCTGTATCACTTGGCTGTGTTACACGTCAATTTCTTTGTCCAAGTCATGTCCATCCTTAGTTGTTCACCTATTCGCTCCCATGTCTCTTCCTTTGCAATCCCCTTCAGTCCTTCAGCCCTGTTTCTTCGTTGGACATTCTCCTCTCTTGTTTCCGGATTTCTCTCTCTCATCCATTTTCTAAACTCTCTGCTTTTCTCACTAACGGCCCCACCCACCTCCTCTGTCTACCAAGCTGTCCTCTTACCTTTACCCTCAATTGTTTCGTTCCTAGTACTTCTTCAAGAATATGTCTTCAGTTTTTCTTTAAAGTTCGTCCACTCCTCCTCAATTTATTATTATTATTATTATTATTATTATTATTATTATTATTATTATTATTATTATTATTATTATTATTATTATTATTATTATTATTATTATTATTATTATTATTATTATTATTATTATTATTATTATTATTATTTTTATTTTTTATTATTTATTATTATTATTATTATTATTATTATTATTATTTATTATTATTATTATTATTATTATTATTATTATTATTATTATTATTATTATTATTATTATTATTATTATTATTATTATTATTATTATTATTCAGTCACTTTTTATGAGGAAAAACAAAATTTCCTCCACTTTTTAACACAAAAAATAATAGTAAACATTTTTATTATTATTATTATTATTATTATTATTATTATTATTATTACTATTATTATTATTATTATTATTATTTTAAAAAAATTTATTATTTGTGCGGAGGCAATAAATCTACGGTATATACTTGGTCGTTTCGGAGGGCGAAGCCGACGATGTTTTTAGCCTAAGCCTTATTATTATTATTATTATTATTATTATTATTATTATTATTATTATTATTATTATATTATTATTATTATTATTATTATTATTATTATTATTATTATTATTATTATTATTATTATTATTATTATTATTATTATTATTATTATTATTATTATTATTATTATTATTATTATTATTATTATTATTATTATTATTATTATTATTATTATTATTATTATTATTATTATTATTAGTTTATTTCCATTAAAATTGCTGATCATTAAATAAGATTGTAGAAGTGCGTGTTTCCTTTACTGTATTTTATCAACAAGTTTTAAACCATTATCAATAAGTTCTTTTCGCAGATTTATGAGATTGGTAAAACAGTTCTTTGAAATGTCTTTTGAGTTGAAGAAATATGTAGAGGAAGCTGGTTAACGCACACATGGGGGATAAAATGGAAGTTGAAGAAAAGAGTTGAAGAAAAGATATGTAGAGGGAGCTAGTTAACACACACGCACGGGGGATAAAATGTAAGTTGAAGAAAAGAAAGATATGTAGAGGGAGCTAGTTAACACACACATGGGGGATAAAATGTAAGTTGAAGAAAAGAGTTGAAGAAAAGATATGTAGAGAGAGCTAGTTAACACACACATGGGGGATAAAATGTAAGTTGAAGAAAAGAGTTGAAGAAAAGATATGTAGAGAGAGCTAGTTAACACACACATGGGGGATAAAATGTAAGTTGAAGAAAAGATATGTAGAGGGAGCCAGTTAACACACACATGGGGGATAAAATGTAAGTTACCCCTTCTTCATTCTTTTCATTTCAAACCAAGCAGTTTTACAAGAACAGTGTTACCAAATTTGTGAATCGGTGGAAGGAGGTAGAGGAAGAGTAGCTTTTCACATAGAATGAGATGTAAATTTTTACCCCTCTACCTCCTTCTTATTCATAAGCTTGTTATTACCATTTTTTGAGTTTTTTTTTTCTCTGGAGGAGAAGACTGTAGAGTCTGTAGTCTACACTTTATCATGTATGTTAAAAAATAATCTATCATGATGGTTCTATAAACTTCGTAGTAGATGCTAAAAAAATGGAAGAAGTTCTGAAAGGTAATGAGAGTGTGAAAGAATCTTTTAAACGAAATATTCATCAGTTCCTTCAAACCAATGTTCAAAACTCCAAATGCTATTAATTTTTTAAAATAAAAGTTTACATCTCACGGGCATTGCCCTATTCGAGGCGAGGAACCTTTCTAGGTAGTATATACCTATAATCCCAAAGTAGGATCGAACCGGCACCCTCAAACACGTGAGTCAATAACTCTACCGTTTGAGCCAAGGTGGATGTATATGTCTCGAATATTGTTACACTGACTTATAGCATTTCAAAGTAGATCACACCGATGCAATCTCACCAAACTCTTTATATAGCATTCCTCGGATGGAGGTATCCTTTGAATTGTCTTTAGCTTCTTCGCATGCTACTGACCAAATTAATTAAATAGTATTATGACGGTAATGACTCCGTTTTCTCAGTGGAAAAGTCATCTCCTAACAAGCGAGAGTGCCAGGGTTCGAGACCTGGTCGGAGTGGGAAATGTGAGCTATCCTCCATTGCGTTTAACTCCGAATGACTTAGTGAAGTGCTCTTGTCACTGGTGGAAAATAATCTTGGCATCCGCGATTGACCAGGCCCTGTCCCTGCCACCGGTATCCGCCGTGGGCCCGTGAAACCCAAGGATTTTCCTCAAAAGGTCCCACCTGACAGGAAGTAAGTCCTGCCTAGGGGATGAAGATTATTTTACTATGACGATGTAACTTAATCATTTAAACCAAGAGTTCCCAACCTTTTTTGCTTGTGGACCCCCTGAGTCCTAACTTTACGTATGAGGTCCATCCCATGTGGACCTCCTAAGTCCTAACCTTACGTATGAGGATCCCATGTGGACCCCCTGAGTCCTAACTTTACGTATGAGGATCCCATGTGGACCCCCTGAGTCCTAACTTTACGTATGAGGACCCCCTGAGTCCTAACTTTAAATATGACCCCATGTGGACCCCCTAAGTCCTAACCTTACTTATGTGGACCCCTGAGTCCTAACTTTACGTATGTGGACCCCCTGAGTCCTAACTTTACGTATGAGGGACCCCATGTGGACCCCCTGAGTCCTAACTTTACGTATGAGGATCCCATGTGGACCCCTGAGTCCTTAACTTTACGTAAGTGGACCCCTGAGTCCTAACTTTACATATGTGGACCCCTGAGTCCTAACTTTACGTATGAGGACCCCATGTGGACCCCCTGAGTCCTAACTTTACGAATGAGGGTCCCATGTGGACCCCCTGAGTCCTAACTCTACGTATGAGGACCCCATGTGGACCCCCTGAGTCCTAACTCTACGTATGAGGATCCCATGTGGACCCCCTGAGTCTCCTAACTTTACGTATAAGGACCCCTTTATATTCATACGTAATATTCCTAAATTATTATTATAAAATGTCGACATTTACAGTTTTAATCAGTTTTGTACTACAAAAACAGCGGAATCATCCATTACGTTAAATAAGTTCACGTAATGAACCAAAAACAAATACTTTGCAGACATTCTTTAAGGTTCCTCTCCTCGAATAGGGTAATTCTTGAGAGATGTGAACTTTAAAAAAATAACAAAAATAACTAAAATAAATAAATCAATAAATAAATAAATAAATAAATGTAATCTTTGTTTGTCTGTGTTCAGAAGTTCTGTAGTTCCTTATTCCTAACACTACTATTACTACTACTACTACTACTACTACTACTAACAATAATAATAATGATAATAGATGAATCTAATTTATAATAATAATAATAATAATAATAATATATAATAATAATAATAATAATAATAATAATAATAATAATAATAATAATAATAATAATAATAATAATAATAATAATAATAATAATAATAATAATAATAATAATAATAATAATAATAATAATAATAATAATAATAATAATAATAATAATAAATAATAATAATAATAAATAATAAATAATAATATAATAATAATAATAATAATAATAATAATAATAATAATAATAATAATAATAATAATAATAATAATAATAATAATAATAATAATAATAATAATAATAATAATAATAATAATAATAATAATAATAATAATAATAATAATAATAATAATAATAATGATTAATAGATCATAGAACAAACTTATCAGTTTGCTTTCCTAAAAAAAGATAATAATTTATCAAAAAAAGATTCGTTGCACACTTGCTGGTCCGATAATTTTATTTTGTTGCGTTCTTTCTGCGTTACTTTCATCTCTTACAATGATTGTCTATACTCTTCATCAGGGAATTTTTATAAAGGTTGTTGTAAGGGGTGAAGGGTGAAGGGTGAAGGGTGAAGGGTGAAGAGTAAGGGTGGGGAGTGGGGTAAAGAACTCCTAATACTCCCATCACAAAGCTGAATTGAATTATAGAAATATTACAGATAAGATCCTACCACACCCCGTACATTTTACACAATTTTTGTATGTAATTCCTCCCACAATTTAAATTTTTGAATGAAACTCCTCTCATAAGGTGGTCAGATTTTCAGAAATTAAAATATATATATATATAATATATATTATATATATATATATATATATATATATATATATATATATATATAATATATATATATATATATATATATATATATATATATATATATATATATATATATATATATATATATATATATATATATATATATATATATATATATATATATATATATATATATATATATATATATATATAAATTTGTTTTAATTTTGAGGAGTAACAAAATTATTTGGTTTTCATTTTTATTTTAATTTTCAAAAATCGTTGAAACATGACAAAAATGTCACAGCAAATTTCTTCAGTTATTTTTTTTATTAGAAAATGAATTGGTGAAGCTACTTTCTTTATGCTTAACATGTCTTTTCTCCATTGAAAATTTTACTGACATTTTTGCCACTTATACCAACGAATTGTTAGGACAAGTTTTGCAATGTAGGAAAACATTTTACTTAGAAAAAAAATAAACTAATTTTTGAATATTTCAGGAATTTACGATGTGGCTGCCGTGGCATAAGGGTAGAATGATTGATTCGATCCCTCGTTCGGGTCCTTGGAAGAAACTTCCAAGAGAGTTCCTCTCCTAGTATAGAATAATTCTTAGGACGAACAAACTTTTACTTTAAAAAAAAATCTCCCAAAGTTGGAGAAGGAAAAATACCTATTTAATAATAATAATATTATTATTATTATTATTATTATTATTATTATTATTATTATTATTATTATTATTATTATTATTATTATTATTATTATTATTATTATTATTATTATTATTATTATTATTTATATATTATTATTATTATTATTATTATTATTATTATTATTATTATTATTATTATTATTATTATTATTATTATTATTTTATTATTATTATTATGATTATCATCATTATTATCATTATTCATTATTATTATTATCATTATAATTCTTATTATTATATTATTATTATTATTTTATTATTATTATTATTATTATATTATTATTATTATTATCATTGCTTAATAATAATAATAATAATAATAATAATAATAATAATAATAATAATAATAATAATAATAATAATTAATTATTATTATTACTATCAATATTACTATTATTATTATTACATTATTATTATCACTATTATTTTTATTATCATTATTATTATTATTATTATTATTATTATTATTATTATTATTATTATTATTATTATTATTATTATTATTATTATTATTATTATTATTATTATTATTATTATTATTATTATTATTATTATTATTATTATTATCCTTTCATCAATATTATTAGCAATTTCATAAAATATAAATAGAATTTTGGTGAAACTTTTGTAATATTGATTTATAATTTGATTTCGAACGTTCTCTGTCACTGTCTATCTTTCAATAAATTATTTTTACTTTGATATTTATAAATGAAATAGATTAAAAATTTATCATAATTTTACTTTAAAAAAATTAAAATGAAATAAAATTTAAATAGAATAAAATTTTTTAATAATATTTATACTTTAATAATTTAGAATGAAATAAAATTTAAATAGAATAAAATTTTAAATAATTTTTATATACTTTAAATAATTTAAAATGAAATAAAATTTAAATAGAATAAAAATTTATCATAATTCTATTGTTCTTTAATAATTTAAAATGAAATAAAATTTAAATAGAAAAAAAATTTACCATAATTTTTATACTTTCAATAATTTAAAATGAAATGAAAATTTAAATTAAATAGAATTAAATTTTTCAATAATTTTTATATTTTAAATAATTTAAAATGAAATAAAATTTAAATAGAATAAAAATTTATCATAATTTTTATATTTAAATAATTTAAAATGAAATAAAATTTAAAAAAAAAAAAAAAAAAAAAAAAAAAAAATTTAATTTCTTTAATAATTTAAAATGAAATTTTTTTTTAAAAAAAAAAAAATTTAAAAAAAAAAATGAAATAAAAATTTAAAATAGAATTAAATTTTTATAATTTTTATATTTTAAAATTTAAAATAAAATTTAAAATAGAATAAAAACAATTTTTTTTTTTTTTTTTTAAAAATTTTAAAAAATTTTAAATAAAAAAATTTAAATAAATAAAAATTTATCATAATTTTTATACCTTAAAAAATTTAAAATGAAATAAAATTTAAAAATAATGAAAATTTATCACAATTTATCATAATAATCATAATAAAGGTAATATTAATGACCTGATTGTTGAGCTGAGATGAGAGGAAAAAATGAAGAGGGGTATGGGAGTAGGAATATAACAGATATCAACAATATTATTCTATGGTTCTAAAGAATGAGGGTTACAGGAGTAGTAATAGAACAGATATCAACAATACCTGATTGTTGAGCTGAATGAGATGAGAAAAAAATAGAGAGATATCAACAATATTGCTGTATGGTTCTAAAGAATGAGGGTTATAGGAATATAACAGATATCAATGGTTCTAAAGAATAGGAGTAATAGAACAGATTACAATATTCTATGGTTCTAAAGAATGAGGGAACTATAGGACTAGGAGTAGAACAGATATCAACAATATTGCTGTATGGTTCTAAAGAATGAGGGTTATAGGAGTAGTAATAGAACAGATATCAACAATATTGCTGTATGGTTCTAAAGAATGAGGGTTATAGGAGTAGTAATAGAACAGATATCAACAATATTGCTGTATGGTTCTAAAGAATGAGGGGTATTGGAGTAGGAATATAACAGATATCAACAATATTACTCTAA
>SEYY01022093.1:135000-137500 GCA_009176605.1 Armadillidium nasatum | reverse complement strand
TGATGTGATTGGAGAAACTGATAATCATTCTAGATAAAATTGATGTGATTAAAAAAGCGGAAACTAAAATTTGTATAAAATTGATGTGATTGGAGAAACTGATAATGAATTTAAAAAAAATTGATGTGATTTAAATTAACATAAAATTAACATGATTGGAGAAATTTTAAACTGTGGCTCCACTCAAAACCTTGAGGCTTCGATTCTGATGCAAACTCCAACTTCGACCTCTTCAATCCTGTTTTAAAGTTTGTAAAGTCGATACTAAATGGATTTGAAGTTGGGGAAGAATTCAAAATTTAGATTTAAAAATTAGGTTGAAATAGTATAACTTACCAATCAATTAATAATCCATAAAACTTGAGAATTATATAAAAGTTAATTTTTCCAATAGTTTTCTTAAACTAACTACAAGAATTTTAAATTTAGATAAAATTTTTGGTTTCTGAATAGCAATACGATTTTTAACGGAAACTAATGTTTTTTTTTTTTTTTTTTTTGTTTTTTTTAAAGTGTCCTGAAGAGTTGAAAATACTTTAGTAGTAGTTCAGTTATATTAACAAAAAGTTGATTTTATTATGAAATTTTGGTCAAATGTGATTTTTTTTCTACTTTTTTTCTTTCTTTCTTTTTAGAAATCTGATCCAACTATCTTGGAGTTTCAGCAATTAGAAAAAAATATATTTATAGGATACTTTTTTTACAAAATAATATCAAACTGGCAAACAGAAGAAAAATGTTTAGACTTTTTAAACTTTGAAAATATAAACTGAAAAAATGTCCCAAAGAAAAAGTGTCAAAAATGTCATAACGTAGTTTCCATTTATTATATTTTCTGTAAAAATAAATTGAAGCTACTACTGTCTTATAAGTTATTTATGTCTTTTCTGTTTTTAATAGAAAATAAATTGGTGATGCTATTTTATAATATGTATTTTCTTTTTCTTAAACTGGTGAAGCTACTCACTTACAATAATTATGTCTTTTCTTCTTTTATTAGAAAGTAAATTGGTGAGGTTATTTTAAAATATGTATTTCCTTTTCTTAAACTGGTGAAGCCACTCTTACAATTATTATGTCTTTTCTTCTTTAATTAGAAAATAAATTGGTGAGGTTATTTTAAAATATGCATTTCCTTTTCTTAAACTGGTGAAGCCACTCTTACAATTATTATGTCTTTTCTTCTTTAATTAGAAAATAAATTGGTGAAGCTATTTTATAATGTTTTTCCTTTTCTTGAACTAGTGAAGTTACTCTCCTTCAATTATTATGTCTTTTCTTCTTTTTTTAGAAAATAAATTGGTAAAATCAGTTTCTTTTAAGTAATATATTTTTCATTTTTTATTCGACAATAAAATGGTGAAGTAACTTTCTCAAAAATAATATATCTTTTCTGTGTTCACAATATACTCGTATATGTATAGACCATGGAGTGGTGCTCTTTTTCATTTGGTATTATTTCATTACATTAGCAAATTGACCGTATATATTAAGAACGAAATTTTTTTTTAAAAAAAAAAGCATTTTAACTTTTTTTTACAGTTTATCTTCATATTTGCTAGCTTTTAAAAGAAATTTATGGTTCCGAATGGTTATGGTTATTAGATTGTTTTAATTTATAGTTTAAATTTGTAGTTATTGCTATTATATATATATATATATATATATATATATATATATATATATATATATATATATATATATATATATATATATATATATATATATAAAAATATATATGTATATATATATGCCCCTCCTTGAAAAGGGCTTTGCCGATAATGGTGATACCGATATGATAATATATCGATATATATATATATATATATATATATAATATATATATATATATATATATATATATATATATATATATATATATATATATATATATATATATATATATATATATATATATATATATATATATATATATATATATATATATATATATATATATATATATATATATATATATATATATATATATATATATATATATATATATATATATATATATATATATATATATATATATATATATATATATATATATATATATATATATATATATATATATATATATATATATATATATTTAATTATTATTTTGAAAACAATAGGCTTCTATTCTACATTTTATATTAATTGATATGTTTTGTGTGTAGTATTATGTATGTATTTGCATAGTATTGTGTATTGTGTATGTATGTATGTATGAAGCATGGCTTTTAAAAACAACTAAAAAAATAAAACAAGAAAAACATTTCTTTTTTCATCTGTTTCTCTGTCTGTTTGTTTGTCTGTATGTCTCTCTGTCTCTGTCTGTCTGTCTGACTCTGTCTCTCTGTCTTTCTGTCTGTCTGTCTGTCTGTCTCTGTCTCTGTCTGTCTGTCTTTATGTCTGTCTGTCTCACTCTCTCTCTGTCTGTCTGTCTGTCTCTGTCTCTCTCTCTGTCTCTGTCTCTCTCTCTGTCTCTCTCTCTCTCTCTCTCTCTCTC
>SEYY01022093.1:127500-130000 GCA_009176605.1 Armadillidium nasatum | reverse complement strand
GCTAGATAATGAAGGATATTGCAACTTTTTAATTTTAATATATATATATATATATATATATATATATATATATATATATATATATATATATATATATATATATATATATATATATATATATATATATATATATATATATCCACATATCATTTATTAAATAAATAAAAAAAGAAGCTCAAAAATATTTTATATGCATTTCTTTCTATCATTAAAAATTATAATTTTCATTTTTAAGTAAAGACAGGCGGAGAAACCTTTCCGATCTAAATATTTTTTCATCATCGTAAAAGAACAAAGGTCCTAAATGTGTTATGTGAAATGAATTAGGTCGTATGTGTTGTGTGGGATACTTTTAATTATATAAATCATGAGTATATTAAGGTCATATGTGTTATGCCAAATATAATATTTTCATTGTTTTGTGCCGAGTATTGTTTGAATATATGACCCAAATGTGTCATTTGGGTCATATGTATAAACCTAATTTTCCTCTCTCTATCTACGTATTGTACAACAGTATATGTACGTAAAATGATGGTATTTTAGTATTATACATGGTTTTACATATATATATATATATATATATATATATATATATATATATATATATATATATATATATATATATATATATATATATATATATATATATATATATATATATATATATATTTATATTAATATATATATATATATATATATATATATATATATATATATATATATATATATATATATATATATAGTATATTATATATATATATATATTATATATATTATATATATATATATATATATATATATATATATATATATATATATATATATATATATATATATATATATATTTCTATACAATATAATATATTATATATATATATATATATATATATATATATATATATATATATATATATATATATATATATATATATATATATATATATATATATATATGTGTGTGTGTGTGTTGTGTGTGTGTTTTTTTTTTTGTGTGTGTGTGTGTGAGTGTGTTTGTTTGATTAAGTGGTGTAATTAAAACCGAAGAAAATAAAAAGTATTAAAAAAATTTCAAAATAAAAAAAAAAAAAAAAAAAAATTTAGGGAATAAAGAATTCTAAAGTGTTAAAATGGGAAAAATCAAGAGGATTAGGTGAAATTTTTTATAAATAAAAATTTATTTTATTGGGAGAATGGAAAAAGCATATGGAGATCAATTTTCAACGAAATGGAGAATAATTTTTAACAAAATGGAGATCAATTTTTAACAAAATGGAGATCAATTTTTAACAAAATGGAGAACAATTTTTAACAAAATGGAGATCAATTTTTAACAAAATGGAGATCAATTTTCAACAAAATGGAGAACAATTTTTAACAAAATGGAGATCAATTTTCAACAAAATGGAGAACAATTTTTAACAAAATGGAGATCAATTTTTAACAAAATGGAGATCAATTTTCAACAAAATGGAGAACAATTTTTAACAAAATGGAGATCAATTTTTAACAAAATGGAGAACAATTTTTAACAAAATGGAGATCAATTTTCAACAAAATGGAGAACAATTTTTAACAAAATGGAGATCAATTTTTAACAAAATGGAGATCAATTTTCCACGAAATGGAGATCAATTTTTAACAAAATGGAGATCAACTTCAACAAAATGGAGATCAATTTTCAACAAAATAAAGAACAATTTTCAACAAAATGGAAAAAAAATTCAGCAAAATAGAGATTAATTTTCAACACAAATGCAGATCAATTTTCCACAAAATTATATGAATTATTAACATATTAAAATTTAATTTTTGGAAAAGAAATATGTAAAAAAAAATTTAAAAATAAAAAATAAAAATTGTTAGCACTTATTTCAATATTATTATCATTATGATAACACTATTAATCAAAGGTTGTATTCCATGGTATTACTAGCAGGTGCTTTGAATAAATTTTTCACACTGATTTTAGTGTCTTCTTGGAATTTTATTTATAACCTGTGTAGTTTTAAAGTCATATAGAAAGAACACAAGCCACATCAGTAATAAATGTTTTAATATTTACTGAACCCCCGTATGAGATGGCAATCGATTTATCTCAGTTTAAATATTAAGATTATACATAACAGTATATAACCCTTTTTTAAGGATAATCAGTTTAATTCTTTTTAATTCGAAAAATTCAATTATTTATTAATCACTTTTCTCGAAAAATGCTTAGAAAAGTAAAGAATACTAAACAATTGACAATGAGGTATATGTGTCGAATATATTTAGGTCATACACGTGTAAAGAATGTAGTTTGGAGATGAGTCTAATTGACAGTAGAGTGCGAATAAATTATGCCGCACAGCTGTGGACAACAATTTCAGCTTACTAGTACGATTAGGTTGTGAAAATATAAAGGGATTGTACAGATCGGTTAGGTTAGGTGAGATAAAATGACGAGCGATTCTGTGAGGTAGTGTGAAGTATGGTAAATTCAGGTGTTCGGCCAACT
>SEYY01022093.1:115000-120000 GCA_009176605.1 Armadillidium nasatum | reverse complement strand
ATTTGAAAATTGAAAATGATGAAAATTCTTTGAATGATTTAAATAATAATAATAATAATAATAATAATAATAATAATAATAATAATAATAATAATAATAATAATAATAATAATAATAATAATAATAATAATAATAATAATAATATCAGTAATAATAACAATACTAATAATTTCAGTTATAATAATAATGATAATTTTCGTAATGAATGGTTTCTTATTTTCCATTTACTACTACCATTAATGCAACTACTAATTTAATAACTTCTACTACTATTACTGTTACTCTTATTACTTCTACGACTACTACTACTACTATTACTAATAATAATGATAATATTAACAAATAACAGTAAATAATAATAACAATGATAATTATAATAGTAATATTAATTATAATAATAATAGTAATAATAATAATAATAATAATAATAATAATAATAATAATAATAATAATAATAATAATAATAATAATAATAATAATAATATTCATTCTTGCAAATTAGGTGTAAATATTAAAAAATTAAATTTTCTTTAAATTTGATATCACAAGATTAATAATTCGATAATAGTAATAGTTTTAGTATTGTAATAATAATGATAATAGTAATTGTAATAGTAGCAGTAATAGTAATAGGGAAATGTAACCTAAATTTCAATTTTATTTCTGACCTCGTAATCTTGATTACGCCTAAATATCTACAGAAAATAATTCAAATTAAATAATTATATAATTTTAATATAATAATTATGATAATATAATTATAAAACTACCAACGTTTCGAATAACATTTCTGTATATAGATTCTTTTAGATGGCGAAGAAAATCGAATCGAGAGAAGGATATAAAAAGGTAACGAAATCGTAGAAATTTGACTTTGCTAGATGGGAATGACATCATTCAATTGATAAATTTAAATCAGCTGACCAATCAGAGACTAGAGTTGCTTGAAATCAAGTATACGTCATCGATATCGCAAAGTACCGTTAGGCAGAATTTTATGACATTAGATTACATTACTATTTATATTTATACTATGTCTGAATTTATACTTGGATCAATATGAGGAAAAATATTCTCAGTACTATTGTTTATAGATATTTTTTTTAATGCTTAATAAAGGAAAGAATCTAAAAGTATTCTCCAAAGACATTGAAAACATAATAACTAAAATTTAGATTTCGTGAATTTGAACAACGAATATATTTATTTGAATTGAAAATTTTTTAATATATTTTCTAACAAACTGTCTAATAAACTATATATGCGGAATCAGTTGACTTTTCCTTATGTAATTTAATTCTTCTTGTTTGTACTAATCTATTGTCAGTGAAACTTGCAACCAAATAAAATCTTTTAATAAAAACACAAGATAGTCTATTCCATCAATATTATCTCTTTGCTACACTGCAAAAATTGTCCTAATAAATCGTTGGGACAAGTGAGAAAAATGTCACAGTAAAATTTTCAATAGAGAAAAGACATGTTAAGCATAAGAAAATCGCTACACTGATTTATTTTCAAATAAGAAAATAACTGAAAAAATTTGTTGTGACATTTTTGCCACTTGTCCCAACGATTCGTTAGGACAATTTTTGCAATGTAGTATACAATAATGATGTAGAAAAATAGTCGTTTAAATTTAAAAAAATAAAAAATAAGATAGACTTAGGGCAGTAGGAGATATAGAAAGCTTGCTATAGAGTCTGGCACAAAGCTTTGATTTCCAAACCTCCCTCTTTCAGTATCTATTCTTCTCTCTGATTTCCTTTCCGATCGTTCTATATTGCGAGCTCTAACCAAATCTTGTAGTCCGAATCATTGTTATTAATGTCATCGTTTATTCAAGTAACTAGTGGACAACTTACAATATTATACCTCGAGATCAAAGGGTATGAGAATTGTAAGTGACAACTCAAACAAACAAGTTAGGGAATCACTATAAATATACTTTCTACTTCTGCTGTAGATAGTTTTTAATTAAAAATAATTTATAGGAAATGAAAAAATGACCAAAAGTAACTTTTCGGAACTTTGGAAATTAAATGTAAGATATTATTATTATTATTATTATTATTATTATTATTATTATTATTATTATTATTATTATTATTATTATTATTATTATCATTATTATTATGATTATTATGATTATTTTATTATTATTATTATTATTATTGTTATTATTATTATTATTATTATTATTATTATTATTATTATTATTATTATTATTATTATTATATTATTATTATTATTATTATTATTATATTATTATTATTATTATTATTATTATTATTATTATTATTTTTATTATATTATTAGTTATTATTATTATTATTATATATTATTATTATTATTATTATTATTATTATTATTATTATTATTATTATTATTATTATTATTATTGTTGTTATTATTATAATTGTTATTATTATTATTTATTATCAATGTGGTGTTATTTTTTCAAGGTATTTTAACATTATAATGTGAAATATTTTGCAAAAAAAATGCAAACACAAAAAAAGTATTATTATTATTATTATTATTATTATTATTATTATTATTATTATTATTATTATTATTATTATATTATTATTATTTAAATTTACAAGAAATCTAGCTTCACATTTTTAGTTATAACAGTTGCCAAGTAAAATTACGAATATTTACATCTACATTTTCTCCCTGGAAGGGTTTTCACCCTATCGGTGGGACCAGAATAGTTCTATAACTGCTCTTAAAAGTCCCTCTCCTAGAGTGCTCTAAAAGATCATTTTTTTCTGCTCGTTGATTTCAGTGCTAGTCCTTGAATTTTGTTTAAACTCCCAGGTAGGGTTTTCACCCTTTCAGTGTGAATAGCACCTTCTTCACCTAACCTGTGAACACTTTCTCAGAAGAGCTCTTCAGAAGATCATGCTTCTCGGGGTTGTGGTTTCCTTTGCTAGTCCTGGAGTTGTTACAAGCAGTAAGCAATAATTATAGGGAGAGGTTGCTAGTCCTGTTGCCCTTGTTTTAAACTATCCTCTCATGATCCAACCCTGTCGCCTAATCCAAACTCTTCTCTTCTCTTCTCTTCTCTTCTCTTCTCTTCTCTTCCCATCTTAATGTTCCATCTGATGCTTCTTTCTTTTCATTTTCAATCTGTTTTTAAATACAACCACTCCCAACGACAGCCGAATGTTATAAAATGTTATATAATGACATCTAATATATAAAATATGTTAAAAATCTATAAAATAAATTTAAAAAAAGAAATAATAGAAACTCACAAAGAATATTTATAATTTATTTATAAATCGATATTTATACAAAAATTATTCTTCTAATCTAATTTTAATTATAAAGAAGACCAAAAAATAATGATAAATTTAATTTAAAATTATTATTATTATTATTATTATTATTATTATTATTATTATTATTATTATTATTATTATTATTATTATTATTATCACCGAGATTTTAATATTTTATGTTA
This sequence comes from Armadillidium nasatum, assembly GCA_009176605.1. NCBI lineage: Eukaryota > Metazoa > Arthropoda > Malacostraca > Isopoda > Armadillidiidae > Armadillidium > Armadillidium nasatum. Next base: position 116,525 of record SEYY01022093.1, on the reverse strand, counting down.
TTTTAGATATACGAAAAGTGTGGAGCTTAATAATAACATATAGATTTAAACTTAACATTGGTGAAGTAATATCTATATATATATATATATATATATATATATATATATATATATATATATATATATATATATATATATATATTATATATATATATATATATATATATATATATATATATATATATATATATATATATATATATATATATATATATATATATATATATATATATATATATATATATATATATATATATATATATATATATATATATATATATATATATATATATATATATATATATATATATATATATATATATATATATATATATATATATATATATATATATATATATATATATATATATATATATATATATATATATATATATATATATATATATATATATATATATATATATATATATATATATATATATATATATATATATATATATATATATATATATATATATATATATATATATATATATATATATATATATATATATATATATATATATATATATATATATATATATATATATATATATATATATATATATATATCAGTTGCCGAGTTAGTGCTTAAGTGGGGCATTCAGTACCTGCTCTACAGACGGTTCACTAATTAGGTCAAATACCTTCCTGAGTAAGCGAATTTAAGTTACATAAGTTTTATTAAAGTCTTGGCAGTCACCTTAACTTTATCTGAAGTAATTGAAGCAAATCTATCTCTCCTTCGTGTCTTCTTTAATCCAGGAGATAATATTATCTGAATAAGATACGATTAGAGAGATAATAATAATAATAATAATAATAATAATTATTATTATTATTATTATTATTATTATTATTATTATTATTATTATTATTATTATTATTATAACTTTTATGTTAAAAAAAAATTGAAAAATGGAGCACAGTTGTAAATGTAAGATAAATTTTAAAAAAGGATAATTGAAATTCACCAAGAATATTTATAATAATAATAATAATAATAATAATAATAATAATAATAATAATAATAATAATAATAATAATAATAATATAATAATAATAATAATAATAATAATAATAATAATAATAATAATAATAATAATAATAATAATAATAATAATAATAATAAAATAATAATAAGAAAATTATTATTATAAAAATTATTCCTCTTATCTAATTTTTCTCATAAATAAAGACAAAATAATAATAAAAATAAGTTTAAAAATTAAAATTATTATTATTATTATTAATTATTATTATATTATTATTATTATTATTATTATTATTATTATTTATTATTATTATTATTATTATTATTATTATTATTATTATTATTATTATTATTATTTTTATTTTATTATTATTATTATTATCAAACCATTTTTGTGGTAGAAAATTAGGTTGTTATTTAATTTAATTTAATCTTAACTTCATTTTTATGTTTCTTGACACCATTTTTATGTTTCTTAACACCATTTTGTGTTTCTTAACACCACTTTTGTGTTTTAACACCATTTTTATG
>SEYY01022093.1:107500-110000 GCA_009176605.1 Armadillidium nasatum | reverse complement strand
TTTGTAACGAAGGAGAAATAATGATTAGTGAAAGATATAGCCACAATAACCTTTCATATATATCCCAATAAGGGCCAATAATTTCTTGCAATGAAGGTTGCATAATTCTATGACTTAAAAGAGAAAAAATTTTGCTTAGTATAAAACTGAACCCATAAAATCTTGCCATTTACCCCTATAAGGGGAAATGATATCTTGCAAACGAAATCTTGCAAATGATATCTTCAAATGATAACTTGCAAATGATATCTTTGATAAATATTATTAAAAATTTTAAGATTTTACTAATACAAAATGATTAGTTTGATAATATAAGAAGTAAAATAATATACATATGACCCCTTAAAATCTTGCCATATACCCCATAAGGGGAAATGATATCTTGCAAATGATATATTTACTAAATATAAATAAAATTTTAAGATTTTTTTAATACAAAATGATTAATATAAAAATATAAGAAGTAAAATTGTATAAATATGACCTCCTAAACCCTTGGTATATACTTAATAAGTGGAAATAATATCTTGCAAACGATATCTTGCAAACGAGAATTGCGTGCTTTGAGAAAGTGGTCCAATCCCTCAAGCTGATGCTTAGAAAGTTCCCCCTCCCCCCATTGAATAGAGCAATGCCAGTAAGGTGCAAATTAGATATATATATATATATATATATATATATATATATATATATATATATATATATATATATATATATATATATATATATATATATATATATATATATATATATATATATATATATATATTCTACTAGATCAATACTCCATTTTATTGTGAAATTGGAAATAATAACTGGGTCATTTTTTTTAATCAAAAATAGATTTCTTTTTTTTTTATTTTAAAAAAAAAAAAAATTTTTTTTTTTTTTTTTTTTTTTTCATAACAAAATAATCAGTCTCTCTCCTTCATAAACTGAAATGTAATTCCTTGATTATATATATATATATATATATATATATATATATATATATATATATATATATATATATATATATATATATATAATATATATATATATATATATATATATATATATATATATATATATATATATATATATATATATATATATATATATATATATATATATATAATATATATATATATATATATATATATATATATATATATATATATATATATATATATATATATATATATATATATATATATATATATATATATATATATATATATATATATATATATATATATAATATATATATATATATATATATATATTATATATATATATATATATATATATAATATATATATATATATATATATATATATATATATATATATATATATATATATATTATATATATATATATATATATATATATATATATATATATATATATATATATATATATATATATATATATATATATATATATATATATATATATATATATATATATATATATATATATATATATATATATATATATATATATATATATATATATATATATATATATATATATATATATATATATATATATATATATATATTATATATATATATATATATATATATAATATATATATATATATATATATAATATATTATATATATATATATATATATATATATATATATATATATATATATTATATTATAATAATTATATATATATATATATATAATAAATCAATCAATTAACGAAATTTATATAGTTACAATGCAAAAAACTGTCCTAACGAATCGTTGTTACAAGTAGCAAAAAATGTCACGACAAATTTTTAAAGTTTTTTTTTTTTCTTATTAGAAAATAAATCGGTGAAGCGACTTTCTTATTTTTAGCATGTCTTTTCTCCATTGAAAATTTTACTGTGACATTTATACCACTTGTCCCAACGATTCGTTAGGACAATTTTTGCAGTATACAATAATGTTTAAAGCATAAAAATTTGCAGAAAAATCAATTAACAAACTTTACAGTCCAAGGGTTCCCAACCTTATTTTGCTTGTGGATCCCCAGGGTCGTAGCTTTACGTATTATTTTATTTATAATATTTTATCTTTGACCCTTTAGCTCATGTTATGAATCTCCTCATAGTTTCTGTGCTCTCCTGTGGGTGCATGTAGACCCTGGGGGTTTACGTAGGATAAAGGGGTCCATGTAGACCCTGTTGGTCCATGTAGACCCTGTTGGTCCATGTAGACCCTGGGGGTCCACGTAGACTAAAGGGGTCCATGTAGAACATGTGAGTCCATGTAGACCCTGGGGGTACAAATAGCCTAAAAGGGGTCCATGTAGACCCTGTGGGTCCATGTAGACCCTGGGGGTCCATGTAGACCCCGGTTGTTAAACACTGCTTTACACAAATTAAAAAGAAAGTGTTTGTGAAAATCGTACAGAAAATTATTAACTATAACTGTGAAGAATATAAAGAGTAAACATAACATATAATATATTAAATATATATTATATATAATATATATATTTAAATTAATTTATATTTAT
>SEYY01022093.1:97500-100000 GCA_009176605.1 Armadillidium nasatum | reverse complement strand
TTCACCAGGGTCTCGGGAAGGTGGTACTTTTAACAATGAAACATAGCATAGGCTATGGTACTACAAGAAACATGCAAGTACCTAAAGTGCAAGATAATATTGTTGAACTACCTGCACACGCACACTTTTTAGAACTTTTCATATTTCGCATGAGACAGTATAGAGAGTCCATCGCTAGCAACAACTCAATTCCTTTCACGCGCATCGAGTTCAGACCCTCAGCGTTGAAGATTACTATCATGGTTACAGTTTCGTCAATCCTGTATCCTCCTTGTGAGTGAGACAATATCTGTAAGAGACTCGATAATGAATAAACACAATGGAGGTAGATGGACAGACGCTAATTCTTATGTTCTGGTAGAATTTCTAAGTCAGCAAACATTTTCTTATAATGTATTAGTTGGTAAGGTTGTGGAACAAAGATTTTGAGAGTTAAAGCTATAAGATCGAATCAATTGATAACTGAATTGTACTAATGTATCGAAGCCTTAAACTTCCACCTTATCTATACCCATACCATCCTTTTGTTTTCAACTCTGCTGAGCTTTGTAAAAGGTATTTAAACCTGATATAGTTCTAAAATTTGATCCAGAATAAACTTTCTTATAATGGAAAGGCCTAAGTTTTTTAATTCCTAAAGAAATAAAAAAATCTATAGACAAGCTTCTCTTGTCGATGGAGTGCAAAAACCAGGGAGGAGGAAGTAGGACAACCACTGTACGTTCTTCCTTCAAAGTAGTTCAAACCATTTCAAATTTCAATAACCCAAATTCTTAGGCCTAATAATTAATTCTATTGTCGTTTTATTTACTCGTTTTATTTATTCATTTTAATTTCATTACTCTACGAGTATTTATCTTTCGCTCTTTTTATGACCAAATTAAAATAAATAAAGTAAAAGGTTTACTTAGTAATTTTAATATGAATTTTTAAACATCATTCAATAATGATAAAATGTCAGTTTCTGAATAGGCAACCTCCACACACACATTCACATACTCACATACTTAAACATACACACTCAAACACACTCTCAAACACACACTCATATATATATATATATATATATTATATATATATATATATATATATATATATATATATATATATATATATATATATATATATATATATATATATATATATATATATATATATATTCCTTTTTTTTTTTTGCCTGTTTTCAGGGAGGGGAACTTCTAAATCGTAATTTTTTCAAGGATTCAAAACTAAGACTCTCGCTACACAAATTGGTTTTGTTACCACATAAATTATAATAAGGTATAGTGTATTATTAGAATGAATCAAAGGTGGTTTTTCAGTTTCATTTTCTCTGATTTTCTTCAGAGTATGAGTATTGAGAAGATAAAAAATGTTTTCAAAAGAAAAAAAAACCTTTAGGAGAATGAAAAGATTAAAAAAAAAAAGAAAAAAAACTTTTAGGAGAATGAATAAAAATAAACCTCTTAGGAGAATGAAGAATATAAGAAGATCTTTCAGGAGAATGAAGAAATTAAGGGAGAAAAACTTTTCAGGAGAATGATGAAGATGATAAAAATGACTTTCTTGAAAATGATGAAAGGAAAAAACCTTTTAGGAGAATGAAGAAGATAAAAAAAAAAAATATTCCAGAAGAATAAAGAAATTAAGAAAGAAAAAACTTTCAGGAGAATGAATGAAAAAACTCTTTTAGGAGAATGAAGAAGATAAAAAACAACTTTCAAGAGAGTGAAATTAAGAAAGAAAAACTTTTCAAAGAGAATGAAGATGACAAAAAACTATCAGGAAAATGAAGGAAAAAAAAAAACTTTTAGGAGAATGGAAAACGATAGACAGATTTTTGTCAAAAGTGTCGACTGTTTGACCTGTCGACGATTTTTCCTGTCGACGATTTGGGTATAGCACCAGAATGAAGAAGATAAAAAAAAAACTTTCAGGAGAATGAAGAACATAAAATAAAATAAAAAATTTAGGAGAATGAAGAAAACGGAAAAAAACTTCAGGAGCATCAAGGATAATAATAAAGCTCAGGAGAATGAAGATAATAAAAAGAAACTTTCAGGACAATGAAGATAATAAAAAAAATTTTCAGGAGAATGAAGATAATAAAAAAAACTCTCAAGGGAAAGAAAAAACTAAGAAAGAAAAACCTCTGAAGAGAATAAAGAAGATAAAAAAAACTTTCCAGAAACAGGAAAATAAAAAAAAAACAAAAAAAAAAAAACAAAAAAAAAATCAAGACACTCTGAGAATAAAAACAAAAAATGTTTTTTTACATTGTCTGGTTAAATGACAAAAAATAATTCTAAAAATGAAACTATAACTCAAGAAAGATGACGGAATTTTCTTTAAATTTTGACCTGTTTTTATTTATTTAAAAAATAGTATAAAAATGAAAAAGATTTTTATAGGAAAAAAAACTTATATAAAATAAATATTTTTCGTAAATATATAATTAGCAATAAGTTACTATACAGATAAAAAAATAAATGGATAGTAT
>SEYY01022093.1:85000-90000 GCA_009176605.1 Armadillidium nasatum | reverse complement strand
GGTAAAAATGTCACAAAAAAAAATTTTTTAAATTTATTTTCTTATTAGAAAATAAATCGGTGAAGCGACTTTCTTATGCTTAACATGTCTTTTCTCTATTGAAAATTTTACTGTGACATTTTTGCCACGATTCGTTAGGACAATTTTAGGAGTGTAGTGTTTGATTGCGTATACTTGTTCCTTTGGTTAAAAGTATTTCAGATTTTTCTCTATTAGATACTCCCGGAGGAAATTAAAGTTGCCTATCGATTACAGTTATTTTTTACGAAGACATTTGACGATATCACAAACAAACAAAAATTGTGAACGTAAGCAAATTTTTATTAATTTTTTTATCAAGACTAGGCTGTTAAACCTACATAGATGTTATATAGTTTCTGTTCAGTAAATAAGGTCAACATTCACAATGATTCCGACTTCATAATGAAAATAATTTCTTCAACATACATTAAAAAAAAACAAAGTTTACACCTCCTCTATTCGAGGAACGAAACTTTTCTAGATAATATATACCTAAGATCCCCAAATGGGATCGAACCGGCGCCCTAAAGCACGTGAGTTAATCACTCTACTGTTTACCACGGTAGACGGTAATTGATTTACAGCATCTCATATGTAATTAAAAATTTCAAACCTTTTTTAAAAATATTGAATATTAAGAGGCAAGAGAATTGTCCTTTTGTCACTAAATCTTGAGAAATGAAATACAATATTGTATCCTTCCAAACTATGTTCTGTTACAATCTCAACAAATCATGCAATTTCTCTCGTACAATATGTATGTTATTAAATTATCGTAAAAATATTTATTTAATAATGTCCACAACCAGACTACAAAGTAGGAGGTCAATTAACGAGGGTCAATGTCCACGTTAAACTTGAATATTAAGAGGCAAACTTAAACTTGTCCTTAGTTACATTACCCAGAAACTCAGTCTTATATTTTAGAGACAAATTCCACTAAGGAATTTGTAGTGACATTTTTTGCCACTTGTCCCAACGATTCGTTAGGACAATTTTTGCAGTGTAGGTTTGCTTGTAAATGGCCAGTATAACAGCGAATAACACGACCTTCATTTTATCTCGATTTATAATTTTAACCCTTTGAAACAGGTACGTAAAAAAATCTTACAAATCTCCTCAATAAAACTGGTTAAAACTAGTATAAACTAGTTAAAACTGTTTTAAACTGCCGTTACCTGGTTTAAGTCAAGTTTATTGTAATTATCAAAGAATTAGGTTTAACCTTAAAGGGTAACAATAAATAACACAACAGTGGAAAAATTTCAAAAAACACTACGTAAAGTCACGTACGTATAGTCACTACACTTCAATAATATTATCTTACTTCTTAACCACTTATCAACAAGATTATTATGATTAAATTTCTCAGCAGATTATTAATTTGTATAAATTTATTCAAATATATTTATTAAGAGTGACAAAAATTGTTTTTATTGATGTTATTGAGGCAGAGAAAACATAGTGGTTTTCAGTACTTCAAAACCTCAGTTCTCTCGTAATGTCTTCATGTCTTTAATATATATATATATATATATATATATATATATATATATATATATATATATATATATATATATATATATATATATATATATATATATATATATATATATATATATATAATATTTTACTATTAGTCAACACGCTAAGAAAGTTAAAAATAAGTCATGTCACAACGACGTAAGAAAATACTCATCCAGCAATAGAAGTGTTAATTTTTGGAAATTTTTTTATTTTTTTATTTTTATTTTTTTAATACGATACACTTAAAATTGGGTTTATGGGTGATCGGGGCATTGCACAAAATTAATATAAGTAATATAAAAACTAATATAAAAACTAATCTAAAACTAATAAAAAACTAATCTGTAGTTAGTTGGATAGTACCTAGTTACTAAAGATAACTTGCATTCGGTAAATGTATTTATATAGATAAATTTAAATTAACTTTAAAATAAGTAATTAGCATATATCAAATCTATATTTTTAGCATTTGTGATAAGTATCAATATTAGCTTTTGCTTTGTGAATTATAGTACTGACTATATAGTACTTTGGGTGCGGTTGTTTGTTATTGCATGCTTAGTTCATATATTGTGTACTCCATGTTATATATGTTGCATGTTGCATGTTGCATGTTGCATGTGTATTTCTAAAGGCGAGTTATATACTTTAGTTAGACAGTTACAGTCTTGATAGACCCTTTGACTCTTTTTTTTATGTCTTATATTTTCATATATATATATATATATATATATATATATATATATATATATATATATATATATATATATATATATATATATATATATATATATATATATATATATATATATATATATATATATATATATATATATATATATATATATATTGAATTAACATTTCATCTTTCTATAATTTATGATTTTATTTCATAATATGAACAGTAAGGAGAGAGTTTGAAAAGAGACGATAGTCAGACAATGATTTTATTATTATTATTATTATTATTATTATTATTATTATTATTATTATTATTATTATTATTATTATTATTATTATTATTATTATTATTATTATTATTATTATTATTATTATTATTATTATATATTGGTGTGGTGCAGTGGTTAAGTGTTGGACTTTTATTAGTATTGTTCAAGAGTTCGCTGGTTCAAATCCCGGAATTATTAGGTATAAATAATAATAAACATTGTGTGTATATGTATAAATAATTATAAAAGCATCATTCTTATGGTTCTAGAGGCTGGGAACCCTTTTAAAACTATTTATCCCTTCCCACGTACGGTTGCAGGAATAGGAATACTTTCTGCAGCCGACACCACCCTGCATGATGCTGGATATGGTGCTGAGATTAAAAAAAAATTATTATTATTATTATTATTATTATTATTATTATTATTATTATTATTACTGTTAAATTGACGAAAAAAAAATTCTTTGGATTTAAAATTCTGTTAAAACTCAATTTGAACATGTGAAGATATTGTATTTTTTTTTTTTTTTTTTTTTTTTTTTTTTTTTTTTTTTTTTTTTTTTTAACTACTGATATGAAGAAAATAAATTTGTTCTTAAAAGTTTGACGAAATTATTAAATGGAAAATTTGTTCTTTTGTTCTAACATTTTTGGATGAATTTCTTTAAAAAAATAAAAATAAAAAATATTATTTTCATTATATTATGAACTATTATTATTATTATTATTATCATTATTATTATTATTATTATTATTATTATTATTATTATTATTATTATTATCATATTATTATTATTATTATTATTATTATTATTATTATTATTATTATTATTATTATTATTATTATTATTATTATTATTATTATTATTATTATTATTATTATAATTATTATTACTTTTATCATTTATATAATTTCATAGCATATAGTGTAATTAAATAACATAACGAGCTCTTATTATTATTATCATTATTATTATAACGATAATCTTTATTTAATACCTTCATTCTGTGAAATACGAAATGAAAGACTGCTCAAGTAATGGCATTAATCCATCCAAATACAAATAAGAGATTAGGAGGGGGAGAAGGAGAGGGAGGGGTAAAAGGGGGGGAGTGAAAGGGAGAGTTAAAGGGAGAAGAAAAGGGGGATGTCTGATAAGAAATATGAAAGAAAAAGAAATACGGGTTGAAGAAAGCAATAAGTGGTACTTGTTATCAAAGAACTTATAATACGAAGGTCCCATTAGAATATAAATATATATATATATATATATATATATATATATATATATATATATATATATATATATATATATATATATATTTTAATGGGATCATATTTATTTATGTATTTCATTTACTGATGATTAATTATATTATATTTTCAGTTTATTCCCAAACTTGTGTTTTGTTTTCCTTAGATTTTCATTCCTTGGAAATGCAAATTATTATCATCATCATTATTATTAATATTAATATTATTATTTTAATTATTGTTATTATTATTATTATTGTCAATCATTATTATAATTATTATTATTATTATTATTATAATTATTATTATTATTATTATTATTATTATTATTATTATTATCATTATTTCTATTTTTATTTTTATTATTTGCTATCTTAATTATTGTAATAACTATTAGTTTCCAAGATATCCTATTGTTGGTCATTACTTTTTATTGTTATTTTTATTATTATCATTAACTAAGTAGTTTAAGTTAAGATTACGACTTTTAAAAAATAAAAAATAAATTATCCAATGTTTGTTTCTTAGTCATAAACTTCAAATTAATAATGATTGATATTAACTTAGTATTAATTTATTGGGCTCAAAGGACGATTTCGTCTCCCCAGAAGCTCATTTCAATTTTATATTAATACACATAAAGTATACAATATTTGTTTGTATTTCTGTAACTGGAAAAATTAATAAATATTAAAGAAATATTATTATTATTATTATTATTATTATTATTATTATTATTATTATTATTATTATTATTATTATTATTATTATTATTATTATTATTATTATTATTATTATTATTATTATTATTATTATTATTATTATATTGTTATTATTATTATTATTATTATTATTATTATTATTATTATTATTATTATTATTATTATTATTATTATTATTATTGTAATTGTTGCTATATTATTATTTTTATTAATTATTAATATTATTTTTATCATTATTATTATTAGAATTAGTATTAGCATTTTTGTTATTAATAATAATAATAATAATGAAGATAATAAGAAATTTATTATTCTTTTTATTATTAATATTAATGTTATTATTATAGGTATTTTTTTCCCTCCTTTTATTTCACCAACAAATTCTTTGAAGTATTTAATAATTACTTCTAAATAATTAGTTTATAAATAATTAATTTCAATTAATAATAATTTAATTATTAATATCAGTGAAATATTGCTAGTTATTATTTAAGGGAAAAACAGATTGACATAGTTTGGGCTT
>SEYY01022093.1:67500-75000 GCA_009176605.1 Armadillidium nasatum | reverse complement strand
TGCTTGCGGATCTCAGAAATGCAGGCGAATAGAGACGTTTCCTCATACAAGACGGGGAGTAACTCATGGCCAAGAAATGACATACGAGAAAAATAAGAAAATGTGATAACTAGATAATATAAAGTCAAGAGCTCAGATATCCGGTATTGACGCAACCGTGAGATGTAATATAATGAATAGTCACTCAGTATAAACTTATAGATAGGAATACGAAGATAAGAAATGAATCACATATGAATGCTTGGTTCATCTCCAAGACGATCAGGGATACAAGTAGGGAGCTGCACCAAACTGCTCATATATATAATAATATATATATATATATAAGTATATTCTATTATTATATATTATAATATTATATATACTATATATATTATATAATATTTCTAGATTTTACTTGTAATTGAAGCATGAAACAATATTGGATTGTGAGTTATCCAATATGTGATCTTATATTTAATATTTTGAAATGCGTTTAAAAAACGTCCAACTTTTTTATCTCCAAACAATTTATGCTCTATTGTAATGCTTTATATATATATATATAATATATATTTTATATATATATATATATATAATATATATATATATATATATATATATATATATATATATTATATATAATATTATATTATATTATATATATATATATATATAATTATATATATATATATATATATATATATATATATATAGTATATATATATATATATATATTATTATAATTATAAGGCCGCACATGCCTCTTATATAGTGCTTGAAATCGCCTATGTTCAAAAGACGTAAAGAAAATAGAAGATGGAAGAGCGTTCTAGATATTACCGTTAGACGTCGTATCCCATGTGAAAATGAGTCATGTTGTTGAATATATGCGTGAATGATCAATTAAAATGTGAGACTATGGCGATGAAATGATATTGTCTTTTCAGAACTTTCTCTAACGGAGAGAAATCAAGAGTATTATAATAGCTGACCCATCATAATAAAATAATCATCGTGACGAGAGAGTGCCTGTGAATGAGAAGAAGGTTAATTAACAAGACGACACTAAAGCCATTAGATATGCACTTCTCAGTTAGAATATATTGAATCATCCTAAATATTGTGGTCGACCCATTGATCAATAAGATTGTGCAGTGATAAATGATACACCCCTAACTGAACATAGTAACCATACTTATTTAACATATATAAGTTCCAGTAAACACATCATAATCATACGAAATAACTAGCCACCTCTGTAAATAATTGAGGGGTAAATAAACTTATTTAGTGAATGTTTTAAATATCTCTAATATCTCGACTATTATGAGTCATGTAACTGGTGAATATAGAGATACGGGGTTCTGTGGCTTAGATACCACGTGCGCCGTGATCTCTTGTGGAAATGTTTCGTGTTAAGAAGAAGACTACTGTTGAAATCGCGAAACGGCAGAAGTGGAAGTGGCATAGCGACGCTCTTAATACTCATGTGGTTATAATGATGATGTTCTTGAAATTTTTCTCCTGAATTATTTCTCTTAGAACTAATTAACTATCAATAATAGTACAGTCTTATTATGTGTCTACTATTTGTGTTATTAATACAATCTATGAGAATAAATTAATTTTAAGTTATTCCTATGTATTATTCCTGTAGTACCTAATTATACCTATTTGACCTTACACACGTCTAGTTAAGGAATGAAGTATCTTCCTCAGATTAGCTCTACTGCTTATACTAAATCGATAGTCATTGCTGGAATATAATGCGTTTAGAGCTTATAATTCAAATGGTAATTATCGAAGTGGTTTAATATTTTATGCCCCATTAATTTTATCATATTACTTGCTCATATTTGATGCATATAGTAGAATTAATATATGTTTACATATTGTTATACATAGCTCTTCCTACGTTTCACCTCAGAAGAAGCTATAAGTATCCTAGATCCTTCCAAAGCCTCTATAACCAGATTACTTAGGTTATATTTATCACTTATCTCTATTTCAAATTCAGGTATTAAATCAATGGTACTGATAAATATATCAGGTACATTGTATGCAAGCAAAGAGCAAGTAAGTAAGATCTCAGAATATAATATATGCAACCCGCATTACACAATATAGTTTGGCTTCTGGTGGTAATAATAGAAGTCTAATTGATCTAATTGTTCTTGTTATACATGAACATCCTCAATAGTAACAATTAAGTGTCCTAACATGAAGAAGTAGTTACCTTGTAAAGTTGACAACATTCTATGTCGTCTCATGTAAGTCAAAAGCTGCTCCAATGTCTATACTGTCGCTATGAATCTCAATCTCATCCACTTTTAGAGCCATGTGTTAACCAAAGTAGTGGAATTGATTCTATAACATAACCTATACTATAATGTCCGAGAGAAGCATACCCATGACTCTCGGCGTGCATATATTCTCAATACTCTCTGAAGAGATATTCTTATAGTGAACGATTTATATATATCATTCCAAATTTTCATAAATGGAGTATTCCAATAATAATCCATGATATTAAACCATAAGATTATCGAACGCCTTTCTCACCACTCATGAATTCTGGCATAGTAGTGCTGCCTGATATATTATCCCCTTCATACGGTCTATGTGTATGTTATACTCTCCTCTGAGAGACCTCTATGCTTCGTGTAAATAATTGCAACGCAATCTCTAGCATCTTCTGAATTAATATACCTCTACACATAGTGAGATTACGCTGAGAGCGTGTATCGATGCCAGAATATGGTGACTCTTAAGTGCTGAGTCCTAGAGATATCCCACAACTCCAATTAATCCCAAACTATTAATGTATACATATAAGAGAATATTATAGCCCTGGTATAATCTTCTCACTGTGTATTTCACAAAATAGGAATAGGAGATGCTATATACTCTTTCAGAGGTAAGTGATGGTAGTAATAGTTGTAGTGTAGTATGATGAGTTATAGAATGAATTATACTTATTTACATTGAGTTGTGCTAAGTGTGATTATAAGTACAGATATATTCAACTAAGTTACTCTGAACCTGTTTTTCGAGTTCCTATATATATATATATATGAAAACACATACACACATATTTGTAGTCAGTTTGGGATGAAAAGTCTGATGGATACAATCCGGTATATGGTGTAGATAAATTCTAATGTGTGTGTCCCTAATGATGAGATCTGTTAGGTGGTTATTTCTAGGAAGAAGTATTGGATGCTTAGCATTATATGTTAATTTAGATTTATTTACTCTACCTTTACATCTTAACAAGCCCTCAGAATCTAGGAATAAATTCAAATCTGATATTAAAGAAAGACCAGACTCAGGTTTATACTTAGAATTAGAATGAATAAATGAGTATTCCTGAGAAAATTCTTTTTTCTGAATATATGACAACCAATAATGATGAGCATCAAATTTAATTAATTTGTTTTTTCTACATTTATTTATGAATTTTAAACAATAGTTAGTTATTCTAATAACTTTATTAAAATTAGAGAATTTATTTATATCAAAAAGAGGATCACTTACTAATGAAGAATTTATTACAGTCTTATTGATTTTACATAGAATAGGAGTTTCTTCCCACTGATTTTTATCCAATAAAAATTTTGGACCATGAAACCATGATTTGTTAGATTTAATTAATTTAAAACTCAGACCCCTGGACAAAAAATCTGAAGGATTTTGATGGGTTGAGACAAATCTATAATTAATGGATACATCACACTTTTCTATTTCTTGAAGGCGATTTTTAACAAATACATTTTTGTTATTAGAATTTTTACCTTGTTGTAACCAGTTTAAACATACTTGGCTATCTGACCATAGATATACATCTTTAATATTAACATCTTTAAAGGTTTCTAAAAGAAACTTAGAAATTTTTACTCCCAAAGTTACTGCTAGTAATTCTAACTGAGGAATTGAACGCTTATTTTTTATAGGAGTAACTTTACCCTCAGAATAAACTAAATTACTTGTGTCATTGACAAGATAAGCACAACAACCATAAGGCTTGTGAACTTGCATCTGTAAAAATATGCAAAGTATTAATTTGGGACCTCTCCCCAGTGCACCTATTTACTTTAATAGTTTGAACTTTATTTAAGTCTTTGGCTAATTTTTGCCAAACCTTTACATCAACAGGCTCTAACGTTTCATCCCACCCTACTGACTTCTTCCACAAACCTTGTAAAAACATACGAGATCTTATAGTTACTGGAAGAAACAAACCGAGAGGGTCATAAACTTTAGAGGACTCTGCTAAAATTTGACGCTTTGTACTAGCATTTTCTTTAATATTGTATGGTTTAGTACAAATGAAATCATAATTGTCTGAGTCTTCATCTAAAATCCAATTTATACCCAGAGCTTTAATTTTGTTAATATCACCACTATAACCAAGGTTTTCTTTATTAATGAGTGAGTTTAATGAATTAGAATTTGATATCCACTCAGTTAACTTAAAATTTCCCTTATTCATAATGGCTTTAGATTCTTCATAAAAAGTAAACAACTCCTCTTCAGAGGAAGAGTGTACCCAGAACATTATCCACATAGAAAGAATCTTTAAGTAAATCTAATGCAGCAGAGTCAGGAAACCTATTTAGATGATTTTTAATAGTTAAAGCTAAAATGCTAGGTGAACAGTTTGCACCAAATAAAATTACTTTAAATCTATAAGTTACTAACCCTTTATTAGTATTAGAAGGATCTTTAAACCATAAAAATCTAAGATGATCCTTATCATAATCTAGTTTTAAATTTATACGTAAAAAAGCTTTTGAAATATCACTTATTATTGCATACTTGTCCAATCTAAATCTTAAAAGAACTTTTACTAAATCATTTACTAAATTGGGACCCTCAATAAGGCAATTATTAAGACTAGTTTTATTAGAGTCTTTCAGACTACAGTTATAAACTATTCTTAATTTAGTAGTTAAAGAATCTTCTCTATATACACCTCTGTGAGTTAAATAATGACAACCAGCTTTATTGAAGATGTATTCTGGGATACCAGTACAATAGACGATGAAAGCAGTACTAAGTGTGGATTACTTAAAAGTGTCAATTTGTCAAAGTTCCCTTAGTTTTTAATGCTATCTGTTAACTTATATAATGAAGAGTGCCTAGACGATGATATTATCTAAAACCGAAGAATTAGCTGAGGAGGAAGAGAAAAAGGATTGAGAGAAAGTGGTATGCTGTCGAGAGAGATAAATGGAAAGAGAGAGAGAGAGATATGATAACAGTGATATTTGGATTGTAGATCAGTGATAAAGGATCCGAGTGGAGTGAGGATCGATTGACTCGCGTATAAGCAGAAAGAAGGAGAATTATAATTATAATTATTCTATTCAATTGGAGAAATAGTGGATAAATATTCAATTAAGATTAGTCAGTTAATTAATCCAAACAACTATTCACCGGTCCTATGGACTCTCAATATCCAATTAAAATCTTTTTTTTTTGAATCAATCTTCATACTCAGACTTAATATCTACTGAAGCTCAAATCACCATGTGCTATCTCCGATGTTAATATGTATCATCTAAATTAAGGTTCAAAGATTAAAACATACATTTAATATATCTAGACCTGATTTATAACTTTAATTATTAAATAGAAATTCTTTTATAATAGTTTTCGTGATAGTAATATATTTAAAATAAAATTTATCTATTTAAAATATTTAAAATAATAAATAATAAAAAAATATATAAATTAAAAATAAAAAATGAAAAGAAAACCAAACGATAATAATAAATAGTTTACTACTTCTATTTTGCTCCACTTTCTCTTTCGTCTCACTTTCCTGTGTGCGTTTATTTCATAAATTAAATGTCTCACTTTTCAATTTTCTTATTTGTTCTGTATTCATATTCGATATACATCTTCATAATCATGCATGATTTCTGTCTTCTCAGGTACTTACTCGTGTCTTCTCTAACATTACGGTTTATCAATATTTCTCTCAATTTCATCTCTATGTATCTCTCTCAAAATATTTCCATTTCATTTCTCTCGTCTTTTTCCTATTTATGGTCTTATCTCTTATAATTATCTCACGAAATTCAAATAATCTCTACCTTGTCTTATGCTCTCTAATTTCGTTCATTAATCGTCTTATTTATTTCATCATTGCTCTTTCTTCCATTGTCATTGTAATCTCCCCAATAACTCTTTCCATCTCTATCACAGCTCATGTTTCCATCTTTACTATCTCTATTTTCATTTTCTACCTTTTCCTTTACTTAGTTCTTCTTCTTTCTTCTTTATTTATTTATTATTATTTATTTATTATTTATTTATTTATTTATTATTTTTCTT
Source organism: Armadillidium nasatum (assembly GCA_009176605.1). NCBI lineage: Eukaryota > Metazoa > Arthropoda > Malacostraca > Isopoda > Armadillidiidae > Armadillidium > Armadillidium nasatum. Next base: position 68,676 of record SEYY01022093.1, on the reverse strand, counting down.
TCTTTCTTTCTTTCTTTATTATTCTTTCCTTCCCGCTTTCTTTCTTTCTCTTTCTTTCTTTCTTTCTTTCTTTCTTCTTACTTATATGTATGCTTATTTCTTTCTTTCTTTACTTTTTATTGTCTTTTCCTCATATTTTCCTCCCTTACATTAATCTTTTCTCTGTTTTTCCTTGCTTTTATCATTTAACTATATGTATTATAATGTCGCTTTATATCAATTAATAGCGATAGCTAATAAGGTAGTTAATACATGATTATTAATATTATAACTCAAGTTAAACTAAATAGCTATTATATTATACATATAGTATACTGAATTACTTCTAGTGACTAAAGATATGATAGATATTAAAATTGTATATACGATAGTATGTCTAAATAGTATAAATAACTTATAGAAGAAGTAGTAATAACAATAATATAATAGTATAATAATAAAATATATATAATGTATCCAAATAATGCTTAGCGTATATATTATTCCATATACTATCTCAAGAGAGACTCATTCCCTTAATAGAATCTCGATACACAGGACCTATCACCTAGAAATTAAAATAAAATAAAAAAAGTAATAGAAAAATTAAAAAATAATAACAAAAAAAAAAATAAAAAGATTAATAGATCATAAATACACAGTTAATATACGGGAATGCTTACAATGATTAAAAGTATCCTGTAAAGTATATATTGTGACAATAGAAGTGGAAATTAATATATAATATCTATTGAATGGCTTGTAATTATTATTATTTTTATTATTAATGGTATTATTATTAATAATATAGTGTACGATATTATTCATAATCTTTATTTATTAAATTATAATTATTATATATTATATATGTATATTGCACTACATATATGGTTAATATTATTTTAATTATCCTACTTAATTTATTATTGAATTATATTCATACTACCTCATTTCATATGACAACTTTTATAATTTAGAGTACATTTGATTATACTTAATTAACATCATGAACTACATAATTGATGCATAGTCGGGTTATACATAATAATTAATCTCTATAGAGAAACAAATATAATCGATTAATAAATCCTAGATTACTTATTACAATAAACTGAGTGTACATCTTTATTAATTTGTCCTTCACTAATAAGAAGTATAAAACTATTATTATATTTTTGTGTTATATTATTTATTATA
>SEYY01022093.1:52500-55000 GCA_009176605.1 Armadillidium nasatum | reverse complement strand
ATATATATATATATTATATATAATATATATATATATATATATATATATATATATATATATATATATATATAATATATATATATATATATATATATATATATATATATATATATATATATATATATATATATATATATATATATATATATATATATATATATATATATATATATATATATATATATATATATATATATTCCAGTTTTATCACATTATGACTTTTAGGTTTTTATGGTTTTTATGGTTTTATTGGTTTTTATTTTCTTTGCTTTTGACTTTAATATTTTTTTTGAAAACTTTTATAAGCTTTTTATGGTTTTATTTTCAGAACACTTGGAATGCTATTATGGTTTTTGAGTACAGAAATTGTTAGTAGTAAATCTCGTACTAAAACACCCAATTTCACAATCGAACTAATATGAGTTCTAATCTACGAGCTTAATTGAACAAGATTGTCCTAACGAAATCGTTGGGACAAATGGCAAAAAAAATGTCATAGTAAAATTTTCAATACAAAAAAGATATGTTAAGTATAAGAAAAGTAGCTTCACCGAATTATTTTCTAATAAGAAAATAATTGAACAAAATTTGTTGTGACATTTTTTGCCATTTGTCCCAACGATTCGTTAGGACAAGTTTCGTAGTGTATATAGTAGGGGTTCCCAAACGTTGTTTGCTTGTGGACCCTCTGAGTAATAACTTTGCGTATACGGACCCATATACTCATATGTAAAATCCCTAAATTAAATATTTATTTGTAGGTTAGTAAAAGCTAAATGTGGACTATCTCAAAACTTCCGTGGTACCCTAGGGGTCCACGTGGACCCCGGTTTAGAAACGCTGTTGTATAATATGCAATCAGCAAATGCGAAATAACTATTATCACCACTCAAGGGTCGGGAGTACTGGTGGCGGAATCCCCTTAGGAAAATGTTCGTGTGCCATGCATTTATATCTTCAAATTTGTAGACTGCATACTATTGTATCCCCATACAATGATTTTATGCAGTAGATTTCAAAGCAAAGCACCAATTTTGCTGATAGAATGATTCTAGATTCAAATAAACTCCTCAGAGTTTATAAGTGCTTGAATTTTCGTCTGCAGTCGCAGAGATACTTAATGGAGGTTAGGAAAAAAATGACATAATATAGCATAAATGTCTTAATAATACACACCGGGAGGAGGGGGAGAGGGAAGAATATGACGACATAATATAACATAAATGTCATAATAATGCTGTGAGGGGAGGGAAGAAAATGACATAACATAACATAAATTTTATAATAATACTTACTGGGAACGGGAAGGAAAGAATATGACATAATATAACATAAATGTCATAATAAATAACATAGCATAAATTTCATAATAATACCTCCTGAGAGGTGGGGGGGGGAGGAGAGGGAAGAATATGATATAATATAACATAAATGTCATAATAATACAGGGAGGGGGTGGGTAGAATATGATATGACATAACATAAATTTTATAATAATACTTATTGGGAGAGGGAAGGAAAGAATATGACATAATATAACATAAATGTCATAATAAATAACATAGCATAAATTTCATAATAATACCTCCTGAGAGGTGGGGGCAGGAGGAGAGTGAAGAATATGACATAATATAACATAAATGTCATAATAATTTCACTATTAAAGATTTTGGTAACTTACTTTACTATTCCAATTTGTATAGAGACAAAATTTCATAGTTGATCCTTACGAAAAAAGTTCAATTTCAGACTAAATTTTAAAGTTAACTTTTCAGGAAAGTTTATAAATAAAAATCTGTATACTATACATTTATAATAATAATAATAATAATAATAATAATAATAATAATAATAATAATAATAATAATAATAATAATAATAATAATAATATTAATAATATTAATAATAATAATAAAATTTTTCCAATTAATGCTTTTCGATGTAAAGATTATTTAATTAAAGTACAATTTTTATGTCAAGAAAATATTAATCAAGATACAATATTAATTTTCCAAGAAAGTTCCCCTCATCGAATAAGATAATTCCCGAGGGGTTCAAACTTTTATTAAATAAAAAATAATAAATAAATTAATTAATTAATTGGTAAGGCTTTAGATTTCCTGATTCAAAATTAATTAATTAATTAATTGGTAAGGCTTTAGATTTCCGTATTTAGCTTCATTTTAAACGAAATTTGTAATTGAAATTTCAAATGTTTTCTGATCAGGGCCAAGGAAACGGAAAAAGAGTTAAAACCCCAAGGTTTTTGAAGGAACCGGAAACCGGGAACTAAAACCGTGGAGCCGTAAGGTTTTGGATGGCACCAGAAACCGGGAACTGGAGCCATGGAGCCTCAAGGTTTTTGAAGGAACCGGAAACCGGGAACTAAAACCGTGGAACCGCAAGATTTTTAAAGGAACCGGAAACCGGGAACTAAAACCGTGGAGCCGCAAGGTTTTGGATGGCACTAGAAACCAGGAACTGAAGCCGTGGAGCCTCA
>SEYY01022093.1:45000-47500 GCA_009176605.1 Armadillidium nasatum | reverse complement strand
TATATATATATATATATATTATATATATATATATATATATATTCAAGTTATTTTTTTCTTTTTATTTAAATCTCTTTGCAATTTATTATGAAGTAAAATATTTTCATCATGATTGTAGTTAACATTATTACCTGTTATATCATGTTATTATCACTACTTCCTATCTAATTTTTTTACTCAGTCAAAATGCAAGAATTATTCATTATTCACTGACAATCCAAAGTAGATATATATATATATATATATATATATATATATATATATATATATATATATATATATATATATATATATATATATATATATATATATATATATATATATATAAGTGTGTGTGTGTGTGGTGTGTGTGTGTGTGTGCATGACCAAAATGAAAATGTTCTTCCAGAATGCTAAGATGTTATGAAAGGTCGCTACTTTTTTTAGATTTTCTGTCTTTATTGACCTGACTTGATTCGTTACTAAACTATAAGCAAATTCTAGTTGACGGTCTCCATTCTTTTTGATTAATTTCGATAGTTTAATTAGTTTTATTAGTTTCGTTAGATTTTCATTAGTTTCATGCTATTGACCTGGCTTGATTCGTTAGTAAACTAAGAGCAAATTCTACATGACGATCTCAATTTTTTTATTAGTTTCATTAGTTTAATTAGTTTTATTAGTTTCATTAGCTTTTAATTAGTTTCAGTTATTAACCTGGCTTGATTCTTTACTAAACAAAAATCAAATTCTAGTTGACGGTCTATTTTTTTATTAGTTCCATTAGTTTAATTAGTTTTATTAGTTTCATTAGTTTTTGATTAGTTTCATGTTATTGACCTGGCTTGATTTGTTTCTAAACTAATAGCAAATTCTAGTTTACGGTCTCCATTCTTTTTGATTAGTTTCGTTAGTTTAATTAATTTTATTAGTTTCATTAGTTATTGATTAGTTTTATGCTATTGTGTTCACTAATAATAAAATCCCTGTTTTAGAAATTTTTTTCCAAAGATTCAAAAATGGTTGTTGTGATTGGTGTCATCTATTTAATTGATTAAATTTTCCCTATTATGGAGTCTTTCGTATTTCTTTACCTTGTTGCCAATCTTGCAGTTCATTTGACCTTTATGTCTAATGAATATTTTAAATTTTTAGACCCTATGTTCTCCAAATGGTAATTTAATGTTTCTCCTTCCCCCAGGAATCTTCCTTAAGGATTCTTTAACTGTGCACGTTCCAGACTTTCATCAAATTTTTTTTATTATCCCCTTGAATTCGTCAGCCAATTCTATTTCCTTAAGAATTTGAGATGATCTAATCTCTTTAGATCAACGTTTCCCTACGGGATTCACATGGACTCCGAAGAGACCACATGACCCTCAGTGTCTACATGGACCCCCAGGAGACCATATTGACCCAAAGGGTCTACATGACCTCAGGGGAACACAGAAACTTTGAGGGGATTTTTATGGAAAAAAAATGTTCATTTGTTTTAGGAATATTACATGAGTTTATGGGGGTTCACAAATTAGGACTCAGGGGTTACACATACGTAAAGTTAGGACTCTGGAGGTTCACAAGTAAAAAAAAGGTTGGTAATCTCTGCTTTAGATGCTTTCTTCGGTTTTAATGGCCTTTCTTTTCTCTTCCCTCCAAGTTTCGTTCCTCTCATTCTATACTTTGCTTTATCCTAAATCTTAACCTAAGCTCACCTAACATATCATAACCTAGCTTAATGTAGCTTGATCTAAATAGTGGTACCTTTATAGCTAATATTTCATCTTATGTACAGTCGTGAACAAAAGTTCGTTCCTATTAAGCTGGAAATAAATATTTATATAAAATGGAGATCATTTCATAAAAGCTCTATTTTGAATAAAAAGAAAATAAAAACATTGAGAGGGGCTTAATTGAAGTGTGATTGGCTGAACCTGAGATGATCTCCATTTTATATAAATATTTATTTCTAGCTTAATAGGAACGAACTTTTGTTCACGACTGTACTATTTCGTATTTTAGATTGCTGAGGCAATCCTGAAATCCATATCATCATTCTTTTTCATAATTAGATAATGTAATCAAAAGGAAATATCTCATTGACAGTTTTAGCAGAAATGTCGTACTAAGGATAAAGTTTTTATGATGTTAAGAAATATAAAAAAAATAAATGGGGCATAGTTTTATATGCCATTCCGTCCGGGTAAATATCATTGATATTAACTTGACACAAAGTATATAACAGTGCAAAACTAGTTTAACTCACATATTTTAGATAATTCAATAAACCACTATCGTCCAATGTACATCGTACAACTTACATCGTCCAACGTCCAACGTCCAACGTCCAACGTCCAACGTCCAACGTCCAACGTCCAACGTCCAACGTCCAACGTCCAACGTCCAACATCCAAGGTCCAACATCCAAGGTCTAAGGTCCAAGGTTCAAGGTCCAACATCCAAGGTCTAAGGTCCAAGGTTCAAGGTCCAACGTCCAACATCCAGTGTCCAAGGTCCAAGGTCT
>SEYY01022093.1:22500-27500 GCA_009176605.1 Armadillidium nasatum | reverse complement strand
AGATTTCTAGAAGTGTTCAAAACCGAATCAGAATTATTATTTAAAGAGCTCTTACCTCACGTCCTTTTCCCTATTATTTTAAAATTCTTAGATAAAAACAAATTATAGTGTTAAGAAACTAGTTTGTCGGGATACCATTGGGATACAGTTAGGATCTTGTTGGCTTTTTAAAATGTTCTTTAAAAGTACTGTTAAATTCAATGAATTAAACCTTGTGCAGTTAAACTAATTCCGTTGAAATACAGTTGGGATATCTTTGGGATATCGTTTGGATACTTTTGGGATATCGTTGGGATACCTTTGGGATATCGTTGGGATCCCTTTGGGATATCTTTGTGATCCCTTTGGGATATCATTGGGATACCTTTGGGATGTCGTTGAGATCCCTTTGAGATATCGTTGGGATACATTTGGGATATCGTTGGGATAGAGTTGAGATATCGTTGGGATATCTTTGGGATATCGTTGGGATACCTTTGGGATATCTTTGGGATATAGTTTGGCTCTGTTAAATGTTTAAATGTAACATTCATCTTAAAAATATTATTAAACCTTAATTATATAATTATATTTATATTTATAATTATATAATTTAATTATATTTAATTATAGGTAAAGTTTTTATTTACCGTTACTGCATTATTAAATTAACAAATATTTAAAGTTTTAATGAAATGTTTTCGAACCCTGGTCTCGAAAGATTTTTTTTTTTTTTTGCAGATCACCTCCACTCAGGGGCAGAGCCCTTTTCAAGGAGGGGCTTATAAAAGAGAAAGGAAGAAGAGAACCCAGCCAGCCCCGAACCTAACGAACACCTCTCAGGTAAGCGTAGACTGAAGCCTTGAAGTGAGGAAGATTAAATACAGGAGGAAGAATAGATATAAAAAGATGTGGATAGATTTTGTAAACCATTATCCTCTGTTTTATGTCAAAATGTAAATTTGTGTGTGTCTCTGTGGATAAAGCACCGTGAAAGAATACCGCTCATATTGCTACTATAAATGCTTGTGGTACTTTATGACCCGAAACATAGGAAAATAGAGACAGTAAGAAGCCACAAGGGTCTATCGAGACTGTCCCAGTCCAAACAAATAATAACTATCAATACTAATACATGCACGAAAGACAAAGTCTATCCTATCCCTAGTCATCAATTCACTCATGCAAAGATAAAAATAAAACTAAGCCCAATTATACATGCAATATTCAATGAACCATCACCCACTACTAACAATTTCATGCTACTAATCAGAAAGTAAGGGTCAGTCATACCTATATATATATATAATATATATATATATATATATATATATATATATATATATATATATATATATATATATATATATATATATATATATATATATATATATATATATATATATATATATATATATATATATATATATATATATATATATATATATATATATATATATATATATATATATATATATATATATATATATATATATATATATATATATATATATATATATACATTATCTTTCCTCCCCCCCCCCTTTAAAACAGAAAAATAAGCCTGATTTAGATGGAAAATTTTACCTACCATTGGTTCGTACTTATCCTCGACACTTGTTCAGATTTTTAAACAGTTTTACGATAAAGTTTCAGACATTTCCGCTCAGAGAACATTCGTCTGATGTTATTGATGTTCTACAAGCAACATACTGCTATTTGGAAACTTTTTTTTACCACATGTTTTACTTTCATATTAAATTAATGTTTGGAGCTTACTGTAGTAATTCATTCTCTAATTTAATTTCCTGTAGTCTTACGTAATCTGAAGAAGACCATCTAACACCATCTGTAAAGATCACGAAAGGGATTCCAGTAGCAAGGGGGGCCTTTTTGGGGGGTTCTACAATCAGAAAGGCTTTTTCTGCAGTTTTTAATTAAAGGTTCTGTCTAGGGGTATAATGCCCGAGGAAAAGCTTGAAGATGGCCTACCATAACAATAACTTTGCTTTAACATTCGTTGAACATAACCTTAACACTACCAAACTACCATTGTGTAGGCTCACTATACATATTTTCTTTTGACTTATATTACCCCTAAAGTATTTCTGATAATATTAATAAGAAAATGACTTGAATATCAAGTCAAATAAATTTTTTTTTTTATTATAATAATAAAATAGAAATAGAGTTCCAGAAAGTAAAATAATATAATTCTGAATAAAAAACTAAAAATGTTAAGACAATATGTAAGGGAAAGATTTAAGGCCTGAGAAACCCCCCTACCCACACCCCAACCCCCTCACCACCTCACCCCAAAACTCAAAATAATAAATATAATTATAATTATATTGAATAAAGTGTTTCTCTTCCGTATAAAGAAAATCGAACAAAAATAAACAAACACACACACACACACACACACACACACACACACACACACACACACACACACACACACAAACACAAAAAAAAAAAAAAAAAAAAAAAAAAAAAAAAAAAAAAAAAAAAGAAAGAGAGAGAGAGAGAGAGAGAGAGAGAGAGAGAGAGAGAGAGAGAGAGAGAGAGAGAGAGAGAGAGAGAGAGAGAGAGAGAGAGAGAGAGAGAAAAAGCGTTTATGATAAACTGAAGTAATAAAATGACAAATTAAATTTTATTTGCAATTTCAAAATTCATTTCAAAAATAATTTATTCTTTTCCTTATACTTGAATAACAAAAAAATTAGGTCAATTTAATAAAATCAATTATATTATTAAATATAACTGTACACACACACAAAATATATATAATATAATATATATATATATATATATATATATATATATATATATATATATATATATATATATATATATATATATATATATATATATATATATATATATATATATATATATATATATATATATATATATATATATATATATATATATATATATATATATATATATATATATATATATATATATATATAATTATATATAAAACGTTTTCTTTGATATTTTTCACCTGCAACTTCTTGCTGGAAATGTGAACTCATTCAGTCAGTGCTGAAAATGTGTATCCTTTCTCAATTCTTTAACTGTTGCCCTATTGATTTAACAGCAGTTGTCCCACAACCTGTCCTTAAAAAGAAGGTTTAGAAGGTTTAGAAATATCATAAACATCGGATCTTATCTCATTTCGCCAGTATTACTTTCATAAGTAGAGGTCTATTGGTCTAGTGATCTTTCCTTTCACTTCATTCTTGGTACTTTTGGCATTTCAGGGAATCTTTTGTTGTCGACTTAGACATACCACAAAAGCTTTCGAAGAATTCTGACACAAAGCTTGAATTTCTAAACTTTACTCTTTTGATGTCTATCCTTCTCTTTGTGTTCGTCTTTCTGACTTCCCTTCCAATCGCTCTATATTACATTTGTGGTAGACTTCTATCTTCTATCCGTTTAAAAAAAAAAAAAAAAAAAAAAAAAAATAATGATGTACAGTCGTGAACAGAAGTTCGTTCCTATTAGGCTGGAAATAAATATTTATATAAAATGGAGATCATCTCAGATTCAGCCAATCACAGTTCAAAAGCCCCTCTCAATGTTTTTATTTTCTTTTTATTCAAAACTTGATTGGCTGAATCATGAAATGATCTTTATTTTATATAAATATTTATTTCCAGCTTAATAGGAACGAACTCCTGTTCACGACTGTGTACCTCAGGGTTCTATCTTAACTTTGACTTTTTTTCTATTTTTTTAAAATTGATTTCTTTCTGTCACTTTATCATCTACCTACTCCTATGCCGAAGACTCCTCCTATAACTTCTTTCATTTTGAGAGATGTTCCAGACAGATGAATATAATTAATGCTAAGAGGTTTGTCTTGAAGCAACTGGCCTCTGATATGTTCTCGAATTTCTAATAGATGCAAAGAAAACATAGATGTGTTCAATGTACAGTCGTCAACAGAAGTTCGTTCCTATTAGGCTGGAAATAAATATTTATTTAAAATGGAAATCATTTCATAAAAAGCTCTATTTTGAATAAAAAGAAAATAAAAACATTGAGCCGGGCTTAATTGAACTGTGATTGGCTGAACCTGAAATGATCTCCATTTTATATAAATATTTATTTCCAGCTTAATAGGAACGAACTTCTGTTGACGACTGTACCAGACCAAAACACCTTTATTTATCCTTCTATTGGACAAAATCTTCCGCTCAACTATAAAATTTTCAAAAAAAAAAAAAAAAAAAAAAAAACCCCTCAAATTTTCGTCTGTCGTTAATATTTTTGGTGTTACTTCCTGTTTTTTTTTTTTTTTTTTTTTTTTTTGTAAGAATCACATTTTCTCATTTACTAAATAAACAAGCTTCTGTGACGGCTTTAAAAAAATTTTGACACTACCCCAGTTACTTTCTCTTTATAGTCCCTGTAAAGAATGTGTCTTACACATCCTTGGGTGGTTTCAATTACAAAGCTCTCATTGAAAAGGAAAAGTTTATGGCTTTTCGTTTTATCAACACTTTTGCACTGACAGAGTTTCACCAACCTTCTGCTCATTGAAGTCTTCCCTTAGCTTCACTATGATTATTCACATTAACAATGGACACTGCCCTTTGAACTCTCCAGCCACATATTGAACCTTCTAATTTTAGGAAGAATCGTGTGACAAGCTTTTCCTCACAGCATTTTTCAGTCCAGCACAACTGCCCCAAACTTGAATGCGATGCTCAATCTTACATGAACTTAACTGGTTAAGAATACTCTCCCTTTTTTATTTACTTTTAATTCTTCTGTTGTCTTGAATATTTTCAATTTTCAAGAATATATATATATATATATATATATATATATATATATATATATATATATATATATATATATATATATATATATATATATATATATATATATATATATATATATATATATACAGAAAAAACCCACAGGAAATAAAAACGAAACTCAATTAAAATTTGGAGCAAGACTTTCGAAGGGATAGCCAACCTTCCTCTTTCAGGCTCTAC
>SEYY01022093.1:0-2500 GCA_009176605.1 Armadillidium nasatum | reverse complement strand
TGTTGTTTCCTGGAGCAGGAATCTTCTTCTGCCACAGATTAATCTTCCCAGGTACGATTTCAGATGTTAGGAAAAAATATCTACAGCCGGCACCATTCAGCAGACATGAGTGATAAGATGTTAAGAACAAGAATAAGAAAATGCATTGTATAACTGTTAAATTTGGAACATTTTTGAAGTAATTTGTGTTTTAAATAAATCTGTGAGCGCGCGAATTTATTTTAAAAATGCAGATTCTTAACATTTTCAAACTTAAGTAGGGTCTGTAAAATTTTAGAACTTTGGATTCAATATCAAATTCATTAGTGACCTTGACCTAGGATCCAATACCAGAGGCATTAATTATTTGGTTAAGGGTCGATTTTCAAAAACATTAGAACCCCTGGCCAAGTTTCCAAATCAAAGACATTAGGAACCTTGGTATATGGTTCAATTTTCAATATAAGACCCCTGTTCTAGGGTATCTTTCCATAGGCATAATATGCCATGGAATAGTCATCAAAATGCCCAAGTTTGAAAAAATATTGTTGGATAAATATTAATCTAGGGTATCTGAATTTAAAACATTTAATTATCTGTATGACCTTAAGACAACCAAACTTTCGGGAATATAAGATTTAAATACTTCCTGTTGCTTGACCTAAAAATTGGCTAAGAATTACATGAGAAAAAATTTATACGAAATTACGTTTGTCATATATTCCAAATCAAAATTAATTAAACTGTTCCTTCATGACGTCTAAACTACACTATGTCAGCATTATGTCCAAACAGCATTATGTTCAAATATTTCTTCCAAAGTATGTTAAGAGGTTGCTTGTTAACCACCAAGATTACCAGGAAGTTTATATTTCTCAAAATAAACTAGGTGTTTATATACCTTCAAATATTCCCTCCAGAGGAAATTAAAAGGTTATTGTTTGACAACTGAAATAAACTAGGTATTAACACTACGTCCAAAAATTCACAATAAAATTATTTTAATCTTCCAATATCTTTGATTAATTCATGTTAATTATCATTTTTGTGATCAATTGGCGATGGTGATGATGAAGATAATAATAATAATAACAATAATAATAATAATAATAATAATAATAATAATAATAATAATAATAATAATAATAATAATAATATCAGCAGGCAGTAACTATTTCTATAGATCGGTGTAAGCTACCATATCGCTCCCCAAAAAGCGACTCTCATTGATCCTAGAAATCAATGTTATTATTGTTATTATTATTATTATTATTATTATTATTATTATTATTATTATTATTATTATATATATAATTAATATTACCTTGCTATCTTATTGTTGCGAGGATAACATATCCGGTCGAGGAGTAGAGATAAATTTTTATAATTACCATTTATTATATATATATATATATATATAATATATATATATATATATATAATATATATATATATATATATATATATAATATATAATATATATATTATAGGTTGTGATCTTGTGTGTATGTGTGTAAGTGTGTTTGTGTGCTTGTCGTAAGCACACTTTCAAATATTTGTATAGCAAATGCTTTTTTGAATTATAGACCACAGCCCTGGCACAAGCATTTAATATTTTCATTTTCGAAATTCAGGGAAAAATATATAATAATAATAATAATATATAATAATAATAATAATAATAATAATAATAATAATAAAGATAATAATAATAATAAAATTATAGCAATAATAATAATAATAATAATATTATTATAATAATAATAATAATAATAATATTAATAATAATAATAACATTAATATAATATTAATAATTAATAAATAATAATTATAATAATAATAATAATAATAATAATAATAATAATAATAATAATAATAATAATAATAATAATAATAATAATACTTGTTCATACATGATCAGGTTTTTGCGTACATATAACTAGATACTTTTATATGTACAAATATATATATATAAAACTTACAAAAGAGTATTGGAACACAAGAATCAACAAAGCCTACGTGGCCTTAGGCTTTTAAAAACAGGTTTAAAGTTATTTTATTTAAAAAAAAAAATTAAAAAATAAAAAATTTAAAAAAAAAAAATAAAAAAAAAAAAAGTGAATTTCTAATAATATATTTAATAAAAAGTATTATACGATAAACAGTCTGTGAGAGAACAATCGTTTAGAATAATAAAAAATGCCCTAAAGGCAAGTTTAAATATTTTATTTTTATGAGATTTGAAAACCGGTTTTTTTAAAAGACTTTTGAAGGTTGAGAGCAAATCATGAGTATTATAAGTGACACACACACACACACGCACACACACCACATACTATATATATATATATATATACTAAATTATTATATAATATATATATATATATATATATATATAGTATTATATATATAATATATATATATTAATATATATATATTATATATATTGCAAAAAAGCGTTGTATTTAATCAAGGGTGTATTTAAAATTACGCCTACCTACTGAATAAACCCACATGATTA
>SEYY01022092.1:50000-53441 GCA_009176605.1 Armadillidium nasatum | reverse complement strand
TATATATATATATATATATATATATATATATAATTAACATCCGCATCCGCACTTTTGGAAAATTCAACATCCTCATCAGCACATTTGAAAATTCAACATCCGCATCCGCATCCGCACTTTTCGAAAATTTAATATTCGCATCCGCATCCGCATCCGCCACTTTCGAAAATTCAACATCGCATCCGCATCCGCATCCGCACTTTCAAAAATTCACATCCGCATCCGCATCCGCGCATTCCCAAAATAATACATCCGATCCATCACATTTAAAAATATGAATATATATATATATATATATATATATATATATATATATATATATATATATATATATATATATATATATATATATATATATATATATATATATATATATATATATATATATATATATATTTCATAACTGCTAATGATGTTATAAATTTCGAGGATCGAACCCGGGTCCAAAAGATGGAAGTCCGTTGTGTTGACCACTACTCCACTGATGGTTCAAAATGAAATAATCCAGAACTTCTACTGACATATCGCCTAGTGAAAAGTACCTTCAATATTTCACCGACCACAACTTGGGCGCGTAGCGTCAACATGGACCAGGTTCTATCCTGAATATAAACCGCAGTGCAAATTTTATAATTTTGATAACCACTATGATAAACCGTGGAATCTTTATTTATAATTTTCATAACTGCGGTTTATATTCAGGATAGAACCTGGTCCATGTTGACGCTACGCCCAAGTTGTGGTCGGTGAAATATTGAAGGGACTTTTCACTAGGCGATATGTCAGTAGAAGTTATGGATTATTTCATTTTGAACCATCAGTGGAGTAGTGGTCAACACAACGGACTTCCATCTTTTGGACCCGGGTTCGATCCCTCGAAATTATAACATCATTAGCAGTTATGATATATATAATATATATATATATATATATTATATATATATATATATATATATATATATATATATATATATATATATATATATATATATATATTATATTATGAATTGAATGCTTCTTTTAAGCTTAATTTTTATTACAAACAGGATAGCAAATACTATGTGCCACACCACTAATAAATATATATATATATATATATATATATATATATATATATATATATATATATATATATATATATATATATATATATATATATAATATATATATATATATATATATATTATATATATATATATATATATATAATATATATATATATATATATATATATAATATATATATATATATATATATATATATATATATATATATATATATATATATATATATATATATATATATATATATATATATATATATAACCTCTGGTGGATAAAGGCTAGAGATCTACCAATTTCCATCAGAGTTGGGGGAAACACCAGAAATCTGGTTAAGTTAAAGGCAGACATGTTCCGATACTTGGCGTTTAAAGATGTGTAGGTCACAGGAAGTTGAGAAAACTGGTAAAGGGAGTGTGTTCAAGACTTTACCATTAATATATTATATATATATATATATATATATATATATATATATATATATATATATATATATATATATATATATATATATATATATATATATATATATATATATATATATATATATATATATATATATATATATATATATATATATATATATATATATATATATATATATATATATATATATATATATATATATATATATATATATATATATATATATATATATATATATATATATATATATTATATATATATATATATAATAATAAAATAGAGAGAGAAAAAAGAGAGTGAGGGAGGGAAAAAGTTTGAAGAAGAAAAAATTTGAAAAGGAAAATAAAATTATGAGAAAGTTTAGATAGAAAAAAATGTAATGAAAAGGTCGTTTTTATCGGGTCGAGTAATTCCGTAATTATGTTTGAGAGAGGCGGGAAAAATGGCTCCAAAAAAAAGCCTTTTTGTAAACATCTTTTAATCTTTCTTTTTCCAACGTTTTATTTAATAAAAAGAGAAACTGGATAGAAGTGGAAAATAATTGTTATTTTTCACTCGTTTTTCAGTTTTTTCAATTTCTTTATTTTATTTATTTATTTGCTTTCTTTTTTTAAATGCGTGAATTCCTTTTTGAATGTTTTTCTGTTGATTTTCCTTTTTTCACTGATAGACTGTCTGTCTGTCTCATATATATATATATATATATATATATATATATATATATATATATATATATATATATATATATATATATATATATATATATATATATATATATATATATATATATAATATATATATATATATATATATATATATATATATATATATATATATATATATATATATATATATATATATATATATATATATATATATATATATATATATATATATATATATATATATATATATATATATATATATATATATATATATATATATATATATATATATATATAAGAGGGCGAGCTGAAAAATAACGCCTGTTAATGCGTAGCTAAGCAACGGAGACAGGTATAAACATGTTCAGAGATGCGTTAGAAAGATTGATTCTTGTAGAATAGATTTGAGCTAATGGTATAGTTATTTACTTTCATTGCTGTGCTGTGATAGAAAAAGGGAGCTAATAATGATACTATGTTGGAGCAACGTGCAGTGATTGAATTTTTGCACACCGAAGTTGTATAGAATGCGGCTGAAAATCATCGTCGTTTGCTCGAGGTGTATCTAACACACTATGTATGTTAGCAACGTCCGTCGATGGATCCATTAAGCAACTTTCCAATAAAAGTGAAATGTCGATTCATGATGCTCCAAGAAGTGGTTACCCCATTATAGTAACCACTGACCAACGTCATGCTCTCGTTGATGACATTATTTAGGGAAATCGACGAATTTAACAGTTCAAAATTGCTTCCATACTTGCAATTTCGAAAAAGCGTGTTCAAACAATAACTGAAGATTTAAAGTATCGAAAAATTTGTGCTCGTTGGGTGCCAAGGCACCTGAAAGAAGTCATGAGGAAACATATTGACGAGAGGGCGATTTATTTGTTCAAAACATTGTAATGGAAGACGAAACGTGTGTCTACCATTACAATCTAGAAGAAAAACGAACCTCTATGGAATTCAAACACTCAAGCTGACCTGGCGTACGAAAGTTTAAAACTTAACCCTCGGCTGGTAAACTTATACAGACAGCATTTTGGGATGAGGAAGGCCTCGCCTATTTGGAATATCTCCTGAAGGACACGACTGTAAACTCCGATCGTTATTGTGAAGCTCTAGAAATTGAAGATCTGCATCCGTCGGATAAAACCAAACAGTACCATCTTCCTCCTGCATTATGGCAATGCTCGACCACATTGAAGTGCCCAGGCGTTTTAGAAGCTTCAACGCTTGAATTTCGAGGTCTCTGATCACCCACCAATCAGTCCTGATCTGGTCCCCAC